>JABTTQ020002419.1:0-240492 GCA_016081115.2 Rehmannia glutinosa
ATTATTTTCACTGGAACGAGTGAGTTGACCATGTGCGACGAGACTTGTGCTTATATTTTGAAAAAAAAAAATTTGTATTGTTTTGATTGGGTATCGAGTATGAGCCGATTGGAGCCATGAATAGATGATATTGAGCATGGATATTGAGAACATGGTTTGATGCTTTGAATTACGATTTGCAAGCCTGCGTGAGCTTTGAGCCTTTCTTCGCTTTCATCATATGCGTGCTTGTTGTTAATTTGAGTGTATCATTCATGTTGTTAGAATTCTAGAACTTGCTCGCATATCTCGCAAGGTCACATGTTGTATGCGACCAGAAAATGATCAAAGGCCATTTTATTAGCCCTCTTCCCTTTTTGCTTACCTAATGATGATATTGAAATCCCTAGTTAGCCAACTTGAGCCTATGCTTAATTTTTAATAGCCACAATTGATTCCTTAACTTGATAAATCTTTACCCAACACTTGAGCGTGATAAAGATTGAGTCGAATTGAATAAGCGGTGAACGGGTGAAATCAAAATGTTGAAGGTGATGTTATAGTTGGTTGATGAGAACAAAAGAGAAGAAAAGGAGATATGAAATGTTGAAAACTCATATAAAGAGTAAAAAAAAAAAAATAGATCGATGAATGAGTTTTCTTTGAATGAACTTGGAGGTTAAGAATTGTAATGTGAATGGTCGAGTTTACAAAATAAAGCGGATGGAGATAAGAAGAGTTGGTGAAAATGAGAGGTGATTTGAGTAGAATATGAGCTTTAATGTAGATGAATTATATGCTCACCTATATGCTCGAGTTTGAGTCACTCTATCCATATTTTCCTACCCCAACCAAAGAGCCTTCATTACAACCAAAGAAAAGTCTTTTGATTCACAATTTTGCATACATCCTAGTGGCGAGATATGAGAGACGATTTGCTCCTATGGTAATTCCGCAATATGAATTGAATCGCGTGAAACACGCCCCTATATTCATTCGAGATGAGAGTATACAATTGATCTTTGTGAGGTGTAATTTTAGATTTACCATGGTTTCTTTAATATGTGCTTCTATGTTAGATGTTTGAGGATCAAGTTAATTCGTTGCTTGATACCTACAATGAACAATACAAAATTTTATGGAGTTGTTGTGCGCTCAACTTTTCATTACTCCTACCATGTTTTGTCTTGTTTTTAAAAGTGTTGACCGGACGGCCAACAGCTTTAAGTTTGGGGGTATTTGTTCACTGGTTTTATACCATTAATTTGGGCTTCAAGACTTGAGTTTTGTGTTGTTTTTGAGTATTTTGAGTCATTTGAGTAGCCAAGCCATGTTGAGAGCCAATTATATTGAGTTTATAGTCATAGTAATGAATCGTATCAAAAGAAGTACAAACGAGCAAACAAAGAGAGATTGATTTGAAGAAACGTCCAAACGCTGCCTCAAATTTCCATCTAAAGTGCCGTATTTTGGCCATAACTCTCTACAAAATTGATATTGAGATGATTCAAGTGGCTATGGAAAGCTAAGAGATAGGGCTACAACTTTGAAGAAGGGCTCAAAAGCAAATTCCAACATTTGGTGGGTGAAAACTCAAGGTGGGGCGCTGCAGCGCCCAAGACAAAGAATTCACTCCAAAAATTCACGCCCTGGCGTCGCCAGACATGCCCGTCCCTGGCTGCCGCAGCGCCTACGGACGGAAATTCCCAAGTTCTTCCACCTATTTCTTGAACTTTTGAGGGGCTATAAATACATACATGGTGCTTGAGCTAGGGCATGAAGAAAGGTGAATACACCCAAGAACACAAGAATACATCAACTTCATCAAGGAAGAACCGGAAGACGGGTCAAAACGGAGCTTGAGGATTGAAGATTAATCGAGAGATTATCCATTTCCTAAGTTTTCTCATTCTTTGTGCTTTAATCTTTCATTTTAGTTTCTTATGAAGATGAACAATTTGTCTACGAGTTGTTTATTTATAATGGGTAGCTAAATTTCTTGTGATTTCCTAAGCCAAAGAGATTAATTGAACTCTTTTGATTGTTTTAATCTTAATGAATTATTTCTTGAAGCCTATATTTGAGTACTTTGTTTTATTCTTGTTTTATCATTTGGCCAATGATTTAACATGTTTGATATATTGATTCATAATTCGAGAGATGAGTTTCAATATTAGATCTTGAGTACTTGACATGAATATTTACATAATCGAGAGGTTTGTGAATATTTGTGAGGATATTTGATCTTTTGTGCATTTGGGAGTTGTGTATCTTATGTTGAGTAGAGATACTAGCATAGATATTTCAATCTACACTTTATATACATCTCTAGAGATGGAGGATAAAATACCGTTGTGATCGCCTTATGTGTATTGATAATAACTTCGCTTTGATTAAATCGTGAAACAAGAATATTAATTAAAACCATAACCTGGAATCCATTTCATTTCCTTGATAATTCCACTATTATTTTCATCTTGTGTTTTTGTGGTTATTCTTTGTCTTTTCTTCCACAACAATCATTGATTTTAATCGTCTAAATAAAAATAAGGTTATCTTAGTTCAATACTTAACAGATTAATTTATTAGTCTCCTCATGTGGATACGACCTTGCTTACCCTATTCTATAAACTACACCGTGACACTGCGTGAAGCTAAAAATAAGCTTAACAAGTTTTTGGCGCTGCCACGGACTAATACAATTTTGGTGCTAATATTGCGATAGATAGAATTATTCTTAATTTAGACATTTTTTTTTTATTTTTCATTTTTCTTTTGTAAATTCTACTCTACAATGCTTGATTTGCTTGAATTGGTATAGGTGCACCGTCTCTGGATGAAATAAACCATCGGGAAGAACGCCTCATTTCATTCATGAATCAAACGACTTCATTTAAGGAGTCAAATAAATTTATTCATGAGGAAATGGGAAATAGCCTTACCAAAAACGAAGCAAAGATGGACAAGATTTAAGTTGTAATTGACACATAATTGGCCAATACTATGGATTCACAATTGAAAATCTCGAGACTCAAATGGGCCAATTAGTTACAATTGTTGGTGGGCAACATCAAAAGAGCAATTTTTAAGACCACAAGCCAACTCAAGGAACAATCTAGTGCCATTCATCAAATGAGTGGTACCGAATCACGAAGAAGATGAAGATCCGGAAAAGCAAGAAAAGCTTTTAACACACACAAATTGTATGTCTATGCATGATCAAATAGATGTGGCGCCGAAAAGGAACAAAACAGACAAGGAACACACAACCAAGCGTGGCGAATGAGATAGCTGCGAGATATTATAAGAAAGTTGTTCCAACCAGAAAATATCGATCATACATATGCAAACGAACAACATACACGTAAACTGTATCAAGATATTCCTACGCCAGACTCAAATCCTTGCTTGACACCCCAAGATGCATTATTAGGTGCAAGTAAGGCAAATATGGCACTTGACCATGACCCAAAGCAGCCTAATATATGCATTGAGCGGAGGCACCAATTCATACACGTCGAGCTATAGAGCCCAGAATCTAGCTTGTTGGGAGGCAACCCAATGGTAACTTCACATTTTCTTTCTTGAAATTCTATCTTTTCCTTGTTTCGATATAATTTCATTCAAGTTTGGGGAGAGTTAGTATTTTGATTTGAAATGTGTGAGTATTTTGATTTGAAGTGTGTAAAAAAAAATTGCATTTGTTTGTGTGTTTCCATATAGTTGCATGTAAAGCATTTTAGTTGCATTTGCATTAGAAACACGTTACGCTTTTTAGACGTTTATTATTTTCATAGATTTTAAGGAGTAGAGTTGACCATGTGCGACGAGACTTGATGCTTATATTTTTGAAAAAAATTTGTATTGTTTTTTGATTGGGTATCGAGATGAAGTTGATTGAGCAGCGAATAGATGATATTGAGCATGTGGATATTGAGAACATGGTTTGATGCTTTGAATTACGATTTGCAAGCCTGTGAGCTTTTGAGCCTTTACCGCTTTCATCATACGCAGATCTTGTTGTTAATTGAGTGTATCATTCATGTTGTTAGAATTCAGAACTTGCTCGCATCTCTCGTCAGGTCACATGTTGTATGCGAATTGTGAAAATGATCAAAGGCCATTTTATTAGCCCTTCAAGCCTTTTTGCTTACCTAATGATGATATTGAAATCCCTAGTTAGCCAACTTGAGCCTATTGCCTAATTTTTAATAGCCACAATTCAAGCCTTAACTTGATAAATCTTTACCCAACACTGAGCGTATAACATCGAGTAAAATTAATGAATAAGGGTGAATGGGTGAAATCAAAATGTTAGAAGGTGATGTTATAGTTGGTTGATGAGAACAAAAGAGAAAGAAAATGGAGATATGAAATGTTGAAAACTCATATAAGAGTAAAAAAAAAAAATAGATCGATGAATGAGTTTTCTTTGAATGAACTCGAGGTTAAGAATTGTAATGTGAATGGTTGAGTTTACAAAATAAAGGGGATGGAGATAAGAAAGAGTTGGTGAAAATGAGAGGTGATTTGAGTAGAATATCGAGCTTTAATGTAGATGAATTATATGCTCACCGGCCTATATGCTCGAGTTTGAGTCACTCTATCCATATTTTCCTACCCCAACCAAAGAGCCTTCATTACAACCAAAGGAAAAAGTCCTTTTTGATTCACAATTTTGCATACATCCTAGTAGGCGGAGATATGAGACGATTTGCAAGCCTATGGTAATTCTCGCAATATTGAATTGAATTGAGCGTAAACACGTCCTATATTCATTCGAGATGAGAGTATACAATTGATCTTTGTGAGGTGTAATTCTTAGCATTTACCATGGTTTCTTTAATATGTGCTCTATGTTAGATGTTTGAGGATTAGTTAATTCGTTGCTTGATACCTACAATGAACAATACAAAATTTTATGGAGTTGTTTGTGCATTCAACTTTTCATTACTCCCGGTCATGTTTTGTCTTGTTTTTAAAAGTGTTGACGGGACGCCAATCAGCTGATTTAAGTTTGGGGGTATTTGTTCACTTGGTTTTATACCATTAATTTGGGCTTCCAAGACTAGTTTTGTGTTGTTTTTGAGTATTTTGAGTCATTTGAGTAGCCAAGCCATGTTGAGAGCCAATTATATTGAGTTTATAGTCATAGTAATGAATCGTATCAAAAGAAGTACAAACGAGCAAACAAAGAGAGATTGATTTGAAGAAACGCCCAAACGCTGTCTCCGAAATTTCCATCACTGGCAGTGTTTCGTATTTTGGCCATAACTTCTCTACAAAATTGATATTGAGATGATTCAAGTGGCTATGGAAAGCTAAGAGATAGGGAATGGGGGCTAGCAACTTTGAATGGCTCAAAAGCAAATTCCAACATTTGGTGGGTGAAAACTCAGGCGGGAGCGCCGCAAGACAGCAGAATTCACTCCAAAATTCACGCCCGGGCGCCGGGCAGTCTTTCGTCCCGGGAGGCCGCAGCGCCCGGACGGAAATTCCTAAGTTCTTCCACCTATTTCTTGAACTTTTGAGGGGCTATAAATACATACATGGGAGGCTTGAGCTAGGGCATGAAGGAAAGGCTGGGAATACACCCAAGAACACAAAGAATACATCAACTTCATCAAGGAAGAACCAAGGGAAGACCGGGTCAAATCGGAGCTTGAGGATTGAAGATTAATCGAGAGATTATCCATTTCCTAAGTTTTCTCATTCTTTGTGCTTTAATCTTTCATTTTAGTTTCTTATGAAGATGAACAATTTGTCTATGAGTTGTTTATTTATAATGGGTAGCTAAATTTCTTGTGATTTAGGGTTTTGGAAGTAGATTAATTGAACTCTTGTTGATTGTTTTAATCTTAATTGAAGTTATTGTCTTGAAGCCTATTTGAGTACTTTGTTCTTATTCTTGTTTTATCATTTGGCCAATGATTTAACATGTTTGATATATTGATTCATAATTCGAGAGATGAGTTTCAATATTAGATCTTCTTTTGAGTACTTGACATGAATATTTACATAATCGAGAGGTTTGTGAATATTTGTGAGGATATTTGATCTTTTGTGCATTTGGGAGTTGTGTATCTTATGTTGAGTAGAGATACTAGCATAGATATTTCAATCTACACTTTATATACATCTCGAGATGGAGGATAAAATACCGTTGTGATCGTCTTATAGGTGTATTGATAATAACTTTGGCTTTGATTAAATCGTAAAACAAGAGGAATATTAATTAAAACCATAACCTGGGAATCCATTTCATTTCCCTTGATAATTCCACTATTATTTTCATCTTGTGTTTTTGTGGTTATTCTTGTCTTTTTCTTCCACAACAATCATTCAATTTTAATCGTCTAAATAAAAATAAGGTTATCTTAGTTCAATACTTAGCGCATTAATTTATTAGTCTCGTGGATACGACCTTGCTTACCCTATTCTATAAACTACATCGTACACTTGCGGTGAAGCTAAAAATAAGGCGAACAAGTTTTTGGCGCTTCGGACTAATACAATTTTGGTGCTAATATTGCGATAGATAGAATTATTCTTAATTTAGACATTTTTTTTTTATTTTTTTCATTTTTCTTTTGTAAATTTCTTCTACAATGCTTGATTTGTTTCTTTGAATTGGTATAGGTGCACCCGTTCGGATGGAAGAGGCGAAACCATCTTTGGAAAGACGCCTCATTTCATTCATGAATCAAACGACTTCATTTATGAGTCAAATAAATTTATTCATGAGGGAAATGGGAAATAGCCTTACCAAAAAACGAAGCAAAGATGGACAAGATGAAGTTGCAATTGACACAATTGGCCAATACTATGGATTCACAATTGAAAAATCTCGAGACTCAAATGGGCCAATTAGTTACAATTGTTGGTGGGCAACATCAAAAGAGCCAATTTTTAAGCACCACTGAAGCCAACTCGAAGGAACAATCTAAAGTGCCATTCATCAAATGAGTGGTACCGAAGAATGAGAAGATGAAGATCCTGGAAAAGCAAGAAAGCTTTAACCACACACAAATTGTATGTCTATGCATGATCAAATAGTATGTGGCGCTGAAAAGGAACAAAAACAGACAAGAACACACAACCAGCGTGTACGAATGAGCGATTCGTGCGAGATATTATAAGAAAGTTGTTCGAGCGAGAAAAATATCGATCATACATATGCAAACGAACAACATACACGTAAACGGACCAAGTATATTCCTAACGTGGGACTCAAATCCTTGCTTGGACACCCCAAGTATGCATTATTAGGTGCAAGTAAGGCAAATATGGCACTTGACCATGACCCAAAGCAGCTAATATATGCATTCAAGGAGGCACCAATTCATACGTCGAGCTATGACGGTAAATCTAGCGCTTGTTGGGGAGGCAACCCAATGGTAACTTCACATTTTTCTTTCTTGAAATTCTATCTTTTCCCTTGTTTCGATATAATTTCATTCAAGTTTGGGGGGGAGAGTTAGTATTTTGATTTGAAATGTGTGAGTATTTTGATTTGAAGTGTGTAAAAAAAAAAATTGCATTTGTTTGTGTGTTTCCATATAGTTGCATGTAAAGCATTTTAGGTTGCATTTGCATTAGAAACACGTTTACAGTTTTAGCACGTTTATTATTTTCATAGATTTTAAGGAGTGAGTTGACCATGTGCGACGAGACTTGATGCTTATATTTTTGAAAAAAAAATTTGTATTGTTTTGATTGGGTATTGAGTATGAGTTGATTGAGCCATGAATAGATGATATTGAGCATGTGGATATTGAGAACATGGTTTGATGCTTTGAATTACGTATTTGCAAGCCTGTGAGCTTTTGAGCCTTTACTGCTTTCATCATATGCAGTCTTGTTGTTAATTTGAGTGTATCATTCATGTTGTTAGAATTCTAGAACTTGCTCTGGTATCTCTGTCAAGGTCACATGTTGTATGCGAATTGTGAAAATGATCAAAGGCCATTTTATTAGCCCTTCAAGCCTTTTGCTTACCTAATGATGATATTGAAATCCCTAGTTAGCCAACTTGAGCCTATTGCCTAATTTTTAATAGCCACAATTCAAGCCTTAACTTGATAAATCTTTTACCCAACACTTGAGCGTATAGCATTGAGTAAAGGAATTGAATAAGGGTGAATGGGTGAAATCAAAATGTTAGAAGGTGATGTTATAATTGGTTGATGAGAACAAAAGAGAAAGAAAAGGGAGATATGAAATGTTGAAAACTCATATAAGAGTAAAAAAAAAATAGATCGATGAATGAGTTTTCTTTGAATGAACTTGGAGGTTAAGAATTGTAATGTGAATGGTTGAGTTTACAAAATAAAGGGGATGGAGATAAGAAGAGTTGGTGAAAATGAGAGGTGATTTGAGTAGAATATTGAGCTTTAATGTAGATGAATTATATGCTCACCGGTCTATATGCTCGAGTTTGAGTCACTCTATCCATATTTTCCTACCCCAACCAAAGAGCCTTCATTACAACCAAAGGAAAAAGTCCTTTTTGATTCACAATTTTGCATACATCCTAGTGGCGGAGATATGAGACGATTTTGCTCCTATGGTAATTCTCGCAATATTGAATTGAATTGAGCGTAAACACGCCCTATATTCATTCGAGATGAGAGTATACAATTGATCTTTGTGAGGTGTAATTCTTAGCATTTACCATGGTTTCTTTAATATGTGCTCTATGTTAGATGTTTGAGGATTAGTTAATTTGCTTGATACCTACAATGAACAATACAAAATTTTATGGAGTTGTTGTCGTTCAACTTTTCATTACTCCCAGTCATGTTTTGTCTTGTTTTTAAAAGTGTTGACCGGGCGCCAACAGAGTTTAAGTTTGGGGTATTTGTTCACTTGGTTTTATACCATTAATTTGGGCTTCCAAGACTTGAGTTTTGTGTTGTTTTTGAGTATTTTGAGTCATTTGAGTAGCCAAGCCATGTTGAGAGCCAATTATATTGAGTTTATAGTCATAGTAATGAATCGTGTATCAAAAGAAGTACAAACGAGCAAACAAAGAGAGATTGATTTGAAGAAACGCCCAAACGCGCCTCCGAAATTTCCATCACTGGCAGTGTTTCGTATTTTGGCCATAACTCTCTCTACAAAATTGATATTGAGATGATTCAAGTGGCTATGGAAAGCTAAGAGATAGGCTACAACTTTGAAGAAGGGCTCAAAAGCAAATTCCAACATTTGGTGGGTGAAAAACTCAGGCGGAGCTGCAGAAGGCCTCAAGACAAAGAATTCACTCCAAAATTCACGCCCGGGCGCGCAGCGCTGGCGTCCCAGGCCGCAGCGCCCCCGGGACGGAAATTCCTAAGTTCTTCCACCTATTTCTTGAACTTTTGAGGGGCTATAAATACATACATGGGAGGCTTGAGCTAGGGCATGAAGGAAGGAAGGTCGGGAATACACCCAAGAACACAAGAAATACATCAACTTCATCAAGGAAGAACCAAGGGAAGAATCGGGTCAAATCGAGCTTGAGGATTGAAGATTAATCGAGAGATTATCCATTTCCTAAGTTTTCTCATTCTTTGTGCTTTAATCTTTCATTTTAGTTTCTTATGAAGATGAACAATTTGTCTATGAGTTGTTTATTTATAATGGGTAGCTAAATTTCTTGTGATTTCCGGGTTTTGGAAGTAGATTAATTGAACTCTTGTTGATTGTTTTAATCTTAATTGAAGTTATTGTCTTGAAGCCTATTTGAGTACTTTGTTCTTATTCTTGTTTTATCATTTGGCCAATGATTTAACATGTTTGATATATTGATTCATAATTCGAGAGATGAGTTTCAATATTAGATCTTGAGTACTTGACATGAATATTTACATAATCGAGAGGTTTGTGAATATTTGTGAGGATATTTGATCTTTTGTGCATTTGGGAGTTGTGTATCTTATGTTGAGTAGAGATACTAGCATAGATATTTCAATCTACACTTTATATACATCTCGAGATGGAGGATAAAATACCGTTGTGATCGCCTTATAGGTGTATTGATAATAACTTTGGCTTTGATTAAATCGTAAAACAAGAGGAATATTAATTAAAACCATAACCTGGGAATCCATTTCATTTCCTTGATAATTCCACTATTATTTTCATCTTGTGTTTTTGTGGTTATTCTTGTCTTTTCTTCCACAACAATCATTCAATTTTAATCGCCTAAATAAAAATAAGGTTATCTTAGTTCAATACTTAGCGCATTAATTTATTAGTCTCCGTGGATACGACCTTGCTTACCCTATTCTATAAACTACACCGCACACTGGTGAAGCTAAAAATAAGGCGAACAAGTTTTTGGCGCCGTTTCTTGGGACTAATACAATTTTTGGTGCTAATATTGCGATAGATAGAATTATTCTTAATTTAGACATTTTTTTTTTTATTTTTTTCATTTTTCTTTTGTAAATTCTACTTCTACAATGCTTGATTTGTTTCTTTGAATTGGTATAGGTGCACCCGTTCGGATGGAAGAGGCGAAACCATCTTTGGAAGACGCTCATTTCATTCATGAATCAAACGACTTCATTTATGAGTCAAATAAATTTATTCATGAGGGAAATGGGAAATAGCCTTACCAAAAACGGCTAAGCAAAGATGGACAAGATGAAGTTGCAATTGACACAATTGGCCAATACTATGGATTCACAATTGAAAAATCTCGAGACTCAAATGGGCCAATTAGTTACAATTGTTGGTGGGCAACATCAAAAGAGCCAATTTTTAAGCACCATCAAGCCAACTCGGAAGGAACAATCTAAAGTGCCATTCATCAAATGAGTGGTACGAATACGAGAAGATGAAGATCCTGGAAAAGCAAGAAAGCTCGAACCACACACAAATTGTATGTCTATGCATGATCAAATAGTATGTGGCGCGAAAAGGAACAAAAACAGGACAAGGAACACACAACCCAAGCGTGTACGAATGAGCAGTGCGAGATATTATAAGAAAGTTGTTCCGGAACGAGAAAAATACTCGATCATACATATGCAAACGAACAACATACACGTAAACGGATCAAGTATATTCCTACGCCAGGACTCAAATCCTTGCTTGGACACCCCAAGTATGCATTATTAGGTGCAAGTAAAGGCAAATATGGCACTTGACCATGACCCAAAGCACTAATATATGCATTCAAGGAGGCACCAATTCATACGTCGAGCTATAGACGGTAAATCTAGCGCTTGTTGGGAGGCAACCCAATGGTAACTTCACATTTTCTTTCTTGAAATTCTATCTTTTTCCCTTGTTTCGATATAATTTCATTCAAGTTTGGGGAGAGTTAGTATTTTGATTTGAAATGTGTGAGTATTTTGATTTGAAGTGTGTAAAAAAAAAATTGCATTTGTTTGTGTGTTTCCATATAGTTGCATGTAAAGCATTTTAGGTTGCATTTGCATTAGAAACACGTTACGATTTTAGCACGTTTATTATTTTCATAGATTTTAAGGAGTGAGTTGACCATGTGCGGACGAGACTGATGCTTATATTTTTGAAAAAAATTTGTATTGTTTTGATTGGGTATTGAGTATGAGTTGATTGAGCCATGAATAGATGATATTGAGCATGTGGATATTGAGAACATGGTTTGATGCTTTGAATTACGATTTGCAAGCTGGTGAGCTTTTGAGCCTTTAATCGCTTTCATCATATGCGATCTTGTTGTTAATTTGAGTGTATCATTCATGTTGTTAGAATTCTAGAACTTGCTCGTATCTCCTGTCAAGGTCACATGTTGTATGCGAATTGTGAAAATGATCAAAGGCCATTTTATTAGCCCTTCAAGCCTTTTGCTTACCTAATGATGATATTGAAATCCCTAGTTAGCCAACTGAGCCTATTTGCCTAATTTTTAATAGCCACAATTCAAGCCTTTAACTTGATAAATCTTTTACCCAACACTTGAGCGTAAAGATTGAGTAAAGGAATTGAATAAGGGTGAATGGGTGAAATCAAAATGTTAGAAAGGTGATGTTATAGTTGGTTGATGAGAACAAAAGAGAAAGAAAAGGAGATATGAAATGTTGAAAACTCATATAAGAGTAAAAAAAAAAAAAAAATAGATCGATGAATGAGTTTTCTTTGAATGAACTTGGAGGTTAAGAATTGTAATGTGAATGGTTGAGTTTACAAAATAAAGGGGATGGAGATAAGAAGAGTTGGTGAAAATGAGAGGTGATTTGAGTAGAATATTGAGCTTTAATGTAGATGAATTATATGCTCACCGGTCTATATGCTCGAGTTTGAGTCACTCTATCCATATTTTCCTACCCCAACCAAAGAGCCTTCATTACAACCAAAGGAAAAAGTCCTTTTGATTCACAATTTTGCATACATCCTAGTGGCGGAGATATGAGACGATTTGCAAGCCTATGGTAATTCTCGCAATATTGAATTGAATTGAGCGTAAACACGTCCTATATTCATTCGAGAGATGAGAGTATACAATTGATCTTTGTGAGGTGTAATTCTTAGCATTTACCATGGTTTCTTTAATATGTGCTCTATGTTAGATGTTTGAGGATTGGTTAATTCGTTGTTTGATACCTACAATGAACAATACAAAATTTTATGGAGTTGTTGTGCGTTCAACTTTTCATTACTCCCAGTCATGTTTTGTCTTGTTTTTAAAAGTGTTGACCGGAATGACCAACAGTTTAAGTTTGGGGTATTTGTTCACTTGGTTTTATACCATTAATTTGGGCTTCCAAGACTTGAGTTTTGTGTTGTTTTTGAGTATTTTGAGTCATTTGAGTAGCCAAGCCATGTTGAGAGCCAATTATATTGAGTTTATAGTCATAGTAATGAATCGTGTATCAAAAGAAGTACAAACGAGCAAACAAAGAGAGATTGATTTGAAGAAACGTCCAAACGCGTCAAATTTCCATCATGGCAGTGTTTCGTATTTTGGCCATAACTCTCTCTACAAAATTGATATTGAGATGATTCAAGTGGCTATGGAAAGCTAAGAGATAGGGCTACAACTTTGAAGAAGGGCTCAAAAGCAAATTCCAATATTTGGTGGGTGAAAACTCAGGCGGGCGCTGCGGCCAAGACAACAAATTCACTCCAAAATTCACGCCCGGCGCAGCTAGTTGCGTCCCGGCGCCCAGAATCCCGTCCTGTCCTAGCAGCGCCTCCTCGGACGGAAATTCCTAAGTTCTTCCACCTATTTCTTGAACTTTTGAGGGGCTATAAATACATACATGGGAGGCTTGAGCTAGGGCATGAAGGAAAGGTGGGAATACACCCAAGAACACAAGAAATACATCAACTTCATCAAGGAAGAACCAAGGAAGAATCGGGTCAAATCGGAGCTTGAGGATTGAAGATTAATCGAGAGATTATCCATTTCCCTAAGTTTTCTCATTCTTTGTGCTTTAATCTTTCATTTTAGTTTCTTATGAAGATGAACAATTTGTCTATGAGTTGTTTATTTATAATGGGTAGCTAAATTTCTTGTGATTTCGGGTTTTGGAAAGAGATTAATTGAACTCTCTTGTTGATTGTTTTAATCTTAATGAAGTTATTGTCTTGAAGCCTATTTGAGTACTTTGTTCTTATTCTTGTTTTATCATTTGGCCAATGATTTAACATGTTTGATATATTGATTCATAATTCGAGAGATGAGTTTCAATATTAGATCTTGAGTACTTGACATGAATATTTACATAATCGAGAGGTTTGTGAATATTTGTGAGGATATTTGATCTTTTGTGCATTTGGGAGTTGTGTATCTTATGTTGAGTAGAGATACTAGCATAGATATTTCAATCTACACTTTATATACATCTCGAGATGGAGGATAAAATACCGTTGTGATCGTCTTATAGGTGTATTGATAATAACTTTGGCTTTGATTAAATCGTAAAACAAGAGGAATATTAATTAAAACCATAACCTGGGGAATCCATTTCATTTCCTTGATAATTCCACTATTATTTTCATCTTGTGTTTTTGTGGTTATTCTTGTCTTTTCTTCCACAACAATCATTCAATTTTAATCGCCTAAATAAAAATAAGGTTATCTTAGTTCAATACTTAGCGCATTAATTTATTAGTCTCCGTGGATACGACCTTGCTTACCCTATTCTATAAACTACACCGTACACTTGCGGTGAAGCTAAAAATAAGGCGAACAATGCAATTATAATTGAGCGCCTTATTAAATGGCGTGATTTTAGGGCAATTTTTTCTTTCAATATTAGTTTTTGGGGATCCAACATAGGTAGTCTTTGTTATTTTGGTGCTTAAATAGCTATTAGATAACGCACAATTAGTTATTTTTTGTTGCATTATTTTTCACACTAATTGCATAAATGTGTATAATGTATTGCATATTTAGTTTTTACATCTTTGCATAGATAATTTCTAGACAATACATTGTTAATTAATTTTTGTTGCATAATTTATGACATTTAATTTTGCATATTTCGTTATAATGTAATCGCATATTTAGTTTTTATACATTGCATAGATAGCTTTCTAACAATGTATAGTTACTTACACGATTATACATACTTTCTCATAGTATGTATATTTACTATACACATGTTGCATATTTTCTATATATTTATTGCATATGAAAACATGACAATTGAACAAAGCTAATCTTTTATTTCAATTTGATATATAATTTATTTCATATACTACTTTACAAATACACATTAAGTGTATATATTTTACAAAAAGTTTTATATTTAAAATAACATTTCATACACTTTATATCAAATAAAATAGGGTATATTGATTCATTGCGTTGAATCAATCATTTTTCAACTATAAAAAAGTTTAATGTTTACCAGAACTTAACTTGATCACTCACTCTTTGTAAGAGTGTTGATCAGGATTTGAAACGTGTATCTTTTAATTTCTTTAATTTGAACAATTAAAGAATGTTTCGAAACTCGCAATGCATGGTACCTTGCAGAAGAAAGCAACGTACGGTGTTCCAATTCGATTCATTAAAATGGACAATGACTAGAGTTATCCATGAGTTTCATGCGTAAAACAATCTCGTGATATTATGAATTTCAGTTGTTCAACATTTTCTGCATATATACATGCACCACCACAGGTCATTCACACCTAATTAATTTATTTAAATGAAATCTTCGATTAGAGATTTAAATGGGCAATATTTACAAATCATTCACTAAATTTTAATAAACCAAACTTGAATATAACAACAAAATATATAAAACAAAATTTAGTTTCTTATTGGAAAAATTATAAGTTACATTTATCGGGGTACTCTAAAATTGATAACAAATCCCAAGGATTACATGGGATTGCTAATAAACAATATGATGCCACTCACTAGGAAGCAAATTCTAGTTGTCCTTTCCTTCTTCATCTTTTTATTGTTTTATTCCGGCCTCATCGTCATATGGAGGATTAGGGAAATGATTTTCAATATCCACCGATTTATATCTTGTCCAGTTAAGGGACATCCGATTCAGGTGCAGAGTTTAGCCGGGAAAATCCTTTTTAAATTAAAAGGAACTAATTTTCAATGTTTTAGTATTCCTTTATGGAGTTTCTCCGCCCACCATGGGAATTTTTTCAGTATTCCTTAGTTAACTAAGTCCGGCCCCATCGGATAGGTGACTTTTGTTCAAAAATACTAGGATGAACCATCATTACCCAACGCTTAGTGTCAAAAGCGAAATCAATTTATTTGATATTATTTTGTCAGATGCCTCGTTATGCTTTGTTGATCCTATGAATTGTCTAGATTTGAATTTTTTTTTTGTTGTAGATCTGTAAAGGTTTAAGATTTGTAGATATTGTAATTGTTTTTTAGTCGGTATTGTTATTAGTTGTAAGATTCTTATGCACTACAAGAAAATTAGTTTACCGACAGAAATGATTTTGTCACTTAATTTTACGATTACCTACAAAATACCTACATAATAAAAAATATTGTTTTCCCCAAATTATACCAACAAATTACCGACAGACACGACATTTTTTCAATTACCGACACTTTACAATTTTCTTACACTTTACCTACAATGATTTTACCTACAATGATTTTACCTACACTTTACAATTTTCTTAACAATTATCGATAGATTTTTCTCGAGAACCGGTTTTTTTTGTAGTGATGATTCATAAATAAAATTCATTTAGATGCTTAAAAAAAGTTTGTCTCACAATTTGAAGACAAGTTAAGAAAAACAATTTTAGATCTGGGGATTGTTTTAAATGCCGCAATTTTAAATCCGCAAAAAGCGAGGAACATTAGTCGAATATTATTATTGATTCGAATATATAAAGCCCTGAAAAGTAAGATTCAGTCAAAGTTTGTAACGGCCACGAGGGTTGCATGTACATTTATCAGACTCAGACGAAAGCCTTATTTTAAAAAAAAAAATTAATCGTCTTTGGAAAAGCAAAATTCAGAACACAAGAGTTTTAGTGTAACTTTTGTCACAAGAAATTAAAGTTTGTCCTTTCACAGAATGAAAATTGACCAATGAGGGGGAAGGTCTAGAGACTACTTGTTTTCGGTGTGCTGATAATCTGTTGGCTTTGTTGAAACAGTCTTTGTAAGAACTTCAAACCAAAGAATACAGACACAAAACATCAGCAATTTCGAAAGCATAATTTTTTTTTTTTTTTGAGTAGAATTTCGAAAGCATAATTAATCCCACATAAACATACAAATTCTTAAGCATGTCACAAGTTCTAGATTCGTGATTTCTTTTGGGTATGTTTGTTTAGTGATTAGGAGTGATTGGGGAGTTTTGGGGAGTGATTGGGAAGGAGTTTGATGTGAAATTGGGAAATGTGTGTATTAGTAGAGAAATGCATCGGGAAACGAATGTATGTTTGGTTGATGATTGAGGAAGTGATTGGGAGAAATGGGTGATTGGGGTATGTAAAACAAACATACCCAAAAGGGTAAGATTGTAATTTCACTTTTGTTTAGTTAATTCGACAATTATTTAGTTATCAATCCATATCACCGATTAGGGGTGGGCATCGGTCGGGTAGTCGGGTAATCGGTCGGGCACAAAAAATCGGGTAGCATATATTGGTACTCCGATACTTACCCGAATTATCGGGTACCCGACTAATCGGGTTCGGGTTTTTTTTTTTTTGGGAAAAAATGTCTTCAATCACAATCATAAAAAAGTAAGCAGATTGGATTTCATAGAGGCCAGACAAATTTTGGGAGCGGTTATACAAGTATTTTCCTATCGCAAGTCTACGCATGAAATTACTCAGTTGGAGATTATTAATTAACATGCTATCACTCTTAAAATGAATTGATAATTCAAACTAGCAATTAATCTTTTCTGAGTAGAATGAAAGAAAAGTAAGTGATGCCTTTAATTTCCACCTTACTATTTCTGACATTAAGCTGAGTAACTAAATATTTCATTAGTAACTTATTGATCATTTGTAAATTATGCTAAAGAAATTTGTACATGCATGTGAATACCAAAATTCATAAGGGATAAGATGTTCAAAGTTGTATGTATATATACAATTTAAAATGTATTTTTGTAATAAACACAGTAGTCCAATGTTGCATATTAAATATAAACCAACTCAAAATGTTTACAAAATATTTTTGCATTTTTGTATTTTCCGTTGAAAAAAACATGTTTAGGTTAAGATCATGTATAAATCATTAATCATTTCAAAATATTTTAACACCCAAACATCTTATCCACGCCTAATTTTTTTTTTTTTCTTTTTTTAAATTATGTCGGGTGCAATTCGATCGGTATTCGGGTAGTTTATCCACTACCCGATACCCGACCCGATTAGTGTCTGCATCCGATCGGCACCGATACCCAATTTTGTGAGAAAATACCGACCCGATCGGGTATTACCCGTCGGATCGGTGGGACCCGACTACCCGACCCCGAATGCCCACCCCTATCACCGGTTGTGCCAAATCACGTGAGGGCTCATGAGGCCCAACTCATTACATCAGGACCCATGAGGCCCACTACTATAGGTATAAATAGTTGATTTGTATTCATTTGTAAGTTAACTTCATCGTGGCTCTTTTTTTCTTTGTGTTCGCATTGTACGGTGGTTCCCACCATATTGATTGATCCCAACGATAGGTGTTATTGACATCGACACCGTAACCCGGGTTGACCGACTTGGAGTGACGGTCTTTCTCAACTACATCAATGTACACACCAAAAGAAAAAGAAAGATAAAAGAACAAAAAAAGAAGGGATAAATTCACTTTTAGTACCCAAAGTATTAGCGGTTTTCATTTTTGCTACCCGCTTTTTTAGGTTTATCATTATTAATACCCAACGTTTTAAAATTCACTCATTTTTAGCATGTTCCATTAGTCAAC
The DNA here is from genome assembly GCA_016081115.2 of Rehmannia glutinosa. Lineage (NCBI taxonomy): Eukaryota > Viridiplantae > Streptophyta > Magnoliopsida > Lamiales > Orobanchaceae > Rehmannia > Rehmannia glutinosa. The sequence continues at coordinate 18,347 of JABTTQ020002419.1, forward strand.
CGTTAAAGACTAACGGTTGATCGACCAAATCGAACACTTTGTTGGACGGGTGTGATGGATTCTGACTCAAAATTATATCCTGAGAAACTTTGTCTTCTTGGCCGGAGGCCAATTCGGCCGGCAACATGGAGATGCGGGCCCCTAAAAGTCGGAAAATCGATTTTAAGATCCCCTTTTGTGCGTTTTTGGTTCGGGGGGCAAATCGAACCGATTGAGGAGTGAGCTTTGTGCGCCTTAAGATGAGGAAGACGATGGTATGGTCAATTTTGGATTTAGGGAAGTATCTTGGACGAAATTTGGCTTTGAATGAAACTTTGGGTTTTTCAAATTATCGTCAATTGGCACGGAGACAAGCTCAAATCATGAAATTGACCACCGGCATTATAAGGCTTGCGTATACGCTCAAAATGAGTGGTTGACGACACTTGGGGTCTCCGGAATCGACACCGAAGACGCCATGAAGCATGCGTTAACTTGGAAGTTAGGTTTTTTTAAAAAACTCGCTACGATTGGTCAACCGTTAGTCTTTAATAGTTGACTAACGGAATGTGCCAAAAATAAGTGAATTTTGAAACGTTAGGACTAATAATGATAAGTTCAGAAAAAGCGGGACCAAAAGTGAAAACCACTAATACTTTGGGTCAAAAGTTTATCCCAAAAAAGAAAACATCAACAGGAAAATAAGATCATGTCGAATTAATCAAGAATAAATGCTGCAGGAATGCCATAATATTTATTGTAATTAAGATTTGTGTCACCATTTGTCTCCCACATGGAGTATATAAATGCAGCAAAACACACAAACCCAAATCATTAATAAGATTGAAAGTGACATCCCTATTCCCTTGATCCTTTTTTTTTTTTTAATTTGAGAGACAAATAAGACATTCTTGGAGTTCAATTTTTAACATAAGGCAACTAAAAATATATTTATTGTCGGAAGTCCACATTCCACACCAACAATAAAAACCTGATATTGCTGAGAATACATAAATGATCACAGACATGCCCATGTTCATATGTATGCAAATAAACATGCATTCCTTGAGCAATGCCATGAGACATGTTAAGATGCAACATACACATGTTATTCGGTACACCATGGGCACACAAATGAGTCAAACCTGTCTATGTGTACACATTAATTAATTTGATTGGTATACATGAGTGAACCACAACAAGAACCCCTTGCAAGCCATTAGTTTTAACTACTCAGGGTCCACCACTAGACAACGTTCTGAAATGCATTAGGCGTTAGGCATGCGACGCAAGCAGACGGCCTAACATCTAGGCATGTCTTACTAGGGTGGGGTATAGATAAGATTAAACGGGCCTATTGGTTGGAAAAAAAAATGTAGACGGCCAAGGTTCTCAGTACATTAGCAATCGAAAATGTACTAATAACTAATTTGTCCGACAATTTTCTCAAAACTCAATTTCCATCCTGTTAGAATAATTAACATACATAATTGAGATAGAAAAAAATAGAGAAGAGGATTTCATAGAAGTCTTGCAAAATACAATGAAGACAATACAATTGTGAAATGGGGAGGTTACATTACAATATATAGATAAAACCCTAGCTAACAACTAAGAATGGAAAATACAAAACTACCCCTATAACATAAATAACAATATATCTCTAACATCCCCCACAAACTCATGATGATGTAGTAGAAATCATCGAGAGTTTGCCAACCAAAAAACGAAAGCGCGGGAACGGATGCGACTTGGTGAAAAGATCCGCAATCAGAAAGATGATGAGATGAATGGTAAGTCGAGGTCCCATGTTGCGGTGATGACGAGTGACATGACAATCAATCTCAATATGCTTTGTTCTTTCATGGAAAATCGAAGTTGTGAGCAATCGAATAAAGACTTTGGTTATCACAATGCATAGGAGTAGGTGATGATAAATGAACACCCATATCGCAAAAAGCCAACGTAACCAAACTATTTGGGTTGTAGTAGACGCCATTGCCCGATATCGCCTCTGTGGAGGATCGAGACACAACATTTTGTTTCTTACTCTTCCAAGAAATAAGTGAGTCTCCAAGAAAAATACAAAAACCAGTGGTGGATTTTCGATCAGTAGGATCACTAGCCCAATCCGCATCAGAATATGCCCTCAACTCTAATGAAGATGTAGATGGAAACAAAAGACTCTCGAAAAGAGTGCCACGGAGGTATCGCAAGATACGAGTAACTGCAGCCCAATGAACTGTAGTAGGACTAGTGACAAACTGACTCACAATATGAACAACATATGCAATATCTGGACGCGTAATGGTTAGATAAACCAAACTTCCAACAATAGTGCGATATAAGGTAGGATCGACAATGGTGTGCCATCGGAAGGAGAATATCGAACATTAAGTTCAAGAGGCGAATAAATCGTCCGAGTATCGCAGTAAGACGAGCTCGATCAAGTATGTCAGCAATGTACTTGGACTGTGAAAGAAGATAACCTCGAGGGGAGCGGGCTACCTCAATACCCAAGAAATATCGCAAAGGTCCCAAATCTTTCATTTCAAAGCGAGAAGCTAACTCAGATTTCAACAATGCAATCCCATCAACATCATCACCGGTGATGATCATATCATCAACATATAAGGAAAGAATAATACCAAAGACATGTACGCTGAAGAAAAAGGGCGTAATCATAGTTCTTTGGAACTAAAACCAAGTGAAGTAAGAAACGACAGAGAATTTTTCAAACCAAGCCCGTGGAGCCTGTTTGAGACCATACAATGCTTTCTTAAGCTTGCAAACTTCGCCCGACGATTATGAGGAACTCGGTGGTGGGATCATAAACTTCTTCTTGAAGATCACCATTCAAGAAGGCATTTTTGACATCCAATTGAGAAATGTGCCATTTCGGACGGAAGAAACCGCAACAAGAGTACGAACGGTAGTCATCTTTGCAACGAGGGGCAAATGTTTCCTCATAATCCATACCATATTGTTGTGAATAACCTTAGCAACCAATGCCGTGCTTTATATCGCTCAATCGAACCATCGATTTGGTTTTAATTTTATAAACCCAACGCGAACCAATTGCCCGCTTACAGGAGGTAAAGATACCAAATCAAAGTGTTTGTTTTATGCAAAGCGTAAAGTTCCTCGGTCATAGCATGTTGCCATAAAGGATCGAATCGCTCTTTATAGGAGTGTGGTTCGTAAATTTTGTGAATAGAGGACAAAAAATGAAGCAAAGGCGGGAGAATAAGAGGAATAAACAAAGTCAGGTAACTGAGTGGACTTACGTGTACGTTGGGGATATCGAGGAGGCAAAGGATCCACAGTTTCAGGAAGCGATTGGGGTGTCGTAGGCGCAGACGGAGCAATAGTATCCGACGAGTCTCTATCTCAGTATTATCCGAGAATGGATCAATATGAACAAGATCAGTTTTGGAGATGCTATGGGGACTTGAGGGAATAGAGAAGAATGGAATATGCTCAAGAAAAAATACATGACGAGACACATATAATTTTTGAGCAACAGGATCAAAGCAACGGTATCCCTTCTCCGACCGTCTCCATATCCTAAGAAAACACAAAATACAACGGAAGATAATTTTTGCGTTCAACATGAGGACGAAGGGCAAAACATGCACAACTAAAGACTCGTAAAGACGAATAACTAGGGTGGAACCATAAAGTCTCTACGAAATGGTGATAAATCGGATGTAATGGATGATGGAATCCTATTTATACAACGGGACAGTAAGACCGCTTCCCTTTAATTCACTTGGCCCGAACTAGATAGTAAAAAGAGAGCGAGCAGTTTCAATGATATGCCTATGTTTTCTTTCTCGCAATACCATTTTGTTCAGAGTATCTCAGGCAAGAAGTTTGATGTAAAGTCCCATCCAAAGCAAGCAATTCATTTAAAATTATTAGATGTGTACTCCCACCCAAGTCACATCTAAAGCATTTTATGATAGCAGAAAATTGAGTTTTTACAAAAGCCGAAATGAAGTATATATACTCAGAAAATCAGAACGATGCTTCATAAAATAAACCCAACAATAACGAGAATAATCATCAATAAAAGAGACATAATATCGAGAACCCCCTTTGTGGAAATGGGAGCAGGTCCCCACACATCGAATGAACTAAATCAAATGGCGCAAGATGAGAAGAAGAAACACTCCGATTAAAAGGTAAAGCGGAAAATTTTGCAAGTTTACAACCACTACAATCAGAAATATCATGAGATGACAATTTTCCTAATGAACCTGTAGAAGCCAAAAATCTTAAACGTGAAGACGAAACATGACCCAAACGAGAATGCCACAAATAAAAGCTAGACGATGAAGGACTCAAACGAAAAGAAGACAAATCAACAAGAGAAGGCGATAGAGGGTACTCGGAGCTCATCCAAAATGTATAACTCGCCGTGCCTACGGCCTGTCCCAATCAGCTTCCGGGGATTGTGGATCCGGCACACAACAAGAAGTAGAAGAGAATGATACTAAGTAACCTGAATCACACAATGGCTAACAGAAACAAGATTTAATGCAAGTTTGGGAATATGGTAAACATGTGGAAGAGACAGATGAGGTGTGGCTACAGATCCAATTCCTGCTAAGGGTAACAAAGTACCATCAGCAGTAACAACAGGTCTAGCATGTGTGGGTGAAATGGAATTAAAACATGATATATCAGGGGACATATGATGAAAAGCTCCAGAATCTAATACCCAAATAGAGGAAGATATACCTGACGAGCTCGGAGTTGACAAACCCGAAAGCGCATGACAAAGCATGAGATGAGGCAAGAAATTTCTCAAATTGTTCGGCAATTGTATCCATAGAAGGGGCCGACCGGAGGTAAGAGTTCGACGCCACAGAATCACGAGGGTACTGGTGCAAAGAACACGAGTTGGTGGGGGGACGACCTAAAACCACGTTGATTTGGATGTACAAACCGATGTTGGGGAGGTCGTGGGAATTTTACATTGAAAACGTTGTTGGCCACCTTTATTCAACTCGTGACATTGAGCCTTCCAATGTCCTGGTTGTTTACAAGAATTACACTCATTATCGCAACTTTTGGGTGGTCCGAAATGAACAAGAAGATGGACGATGGGCACAAGAAGAACGGATGAAGAGGAAGGGAAGAACTCTTTTCCTCGCCGAGACTTTAGGCGTAATTCCTCTCGCTAACAATTCACTTACAACAGTAATCACAGATGGCAGAGAGGAATACGGTGCAATATATTCCCATGAAGAGACTCAAAATCATCCCCAAGAGCCATCAAAAATCGAACCAATCGTTGCTCCTTCTCTCTACGAGCAATATAGGGGCAAATGCGCGAAGTTCAATAGATTGAAGAGCTAATTGATCCCAAAGATGGTCATAGCGAGAATAAAATTCCGGACAGTCATATTTTTCTCTCAAGAGATCGAATGTCTATTTCCAATTGGTATCTTGTTTAGCAAAATTTGATTGAGTATACAACGTTCCAAATGATCCCAAACTTCTTTGTGATATCATATTTAGCCAATTGCATACCAATAGAGTTCTCCACAGAATTGTTAACCCAAGTAATAATTTTCGAATTGTTCACTTCCCAAACCTCTAATTCCGCAAAGATATTTAGTATTATCTTTCTCAACAGGATGTTTTTGTGTTCTAAATATAACTCCACAATTTTTTTCCTCTCAAAAATTTCTCATGACATAACTCCAATATAAATAATTCTTTCCATTCAAGCGCACACTAATCGATCGCAACGAATCATCTCTTTCACCAAACCCATAATGAATAATGAGTAAAATCAAGCAGTAAATATCAACCAAACAACTAGATAGATCGATGCAAATATCCAACAAATCAAGCCAACTCTACTAACAAAACTATTGCAAATAATCCGATTCTTGAGACCAAAATAAGACAAAGAAACCCAATGTGCTACAGCATCTGAGAATCGAAAGAAAATAACACAAATCGCAATATAGTCACATGTGGTGATATCGATATACCTACCGGATCTCGCAAACCTTTGGTACACCCATCGGAAAATACATAATTGAGATAGAAAAATAGAGAAGAGGATTTCATAGAAGTTTGCAAAATACAATGAAGACAATACAATTGTGAAATGGGGAGGCTACTACAATATATAGATAAAACCCTAGCTAACAACTAAGAATGGAAAATACAAAACTACCCCTATAACATAAATAACAATATATCTCTAACACATCCCACCCAAAATATTATGACGAATAAAATTATGATGAATAAATAAACAAATTGTACAATGTTGATTTTCATATTTATAAGGGATAATTACGAAAACCCCCTTAAGGTTTGAGCTAATTAAAAAAAAAACAAGAGAATTTTGAGAATTACCAAAATACCCTTGAGTTTGACTGTGGCTTAAATTTAATGGGGTAAGTGTAATATTTTGATAAACGTAAAGAGTTTTTCAAATATTTTTTGCAGATATGAATGGGGAAAAATCCAAATGTAAGACAGATCAAATTTAAAGGGTTTTTATGATTTATGAAACTCTTTGGGTGTTTTTGTAGTTAGACCGAACGTCAAGGTTTTTTTTGGTAATTATCTCTATTTATAAAGAGGAAAAAAAAACACAAAGCAGCAGAGCACAAGGGTAGTTGCCCAGTCAAGAATCAAGATGGGCTTATATGAAGCCCGTACAGTTTGGGCTTCTTTCGGCCTATCATTCAATTTGCCTATAAGTTATCCTCGATCAATTGCGAGTAAGCATCACAAAAAAAATTCATCTTATGTAATTCGGATCAATATTCACAGAAACATTCTAGGTTGGGGTGAATTAAACCAAACTAATGCTTAATTCGAGATCCATCGTTAAAACCTCGTTTGAGTTCGGTTCGTTAAAATAACGAATCATGCTTGGACATGTTTTGTCATTCGATAAAATATAAACCTCGCCTTAACTCGATTTGATTAGTAAAAATATAACATAATATGTGAAAAAATATCAAGCTACTCGAGCTCGACTAAAGCTCATTCAAACTTGATTCGATTAATAATCAAATCAAACTCAAATACAATTTTGAAGCTCAACACAAAATCAAATAAGCTGGAACAATACTATGTTCGTCTCTTTTCGATTAGTTTACAACCCTAAATCTAGTTAACAATTCAATAACCTACACCAGTTTCATAAATACATAAAAAGAGAAAATTCAAATACAGTTGTTCTGATTGTCCGAAACAACAAAACACAGCACCTTAACACTAAAAAGCAACTCCAACAAAACCTAAATTTTCTAACAAAATTTGGCAATAGCAACATCAAAATGAAACCTTCAAACCACAATATTAACTTAATTATACCAACACACACCATATTCATGCTTCAACACAATCAAACTACCGGCAAAGCTGCTCAACCGCAGCAACAATCTGCGCAGGTTGAACCACCGTCCACTCCTCCAACGTCCCAGCATACGGAGTCGGCACGTCCTGTGACGACAAACACACAATCGGCGCATCCAAATAATCATGAAAATTCTCATTTATTGATGCCGTCAAGCTGGCACCAATCCCACCCGTTCGCATGCACTCCTCCACGATAACCACACGATGAGTCTTCTTCACTGAATTCCCGATCGTGTAAAGATCAAAAGGCTTCAACGACCTGATATCAATAACCTCCGGATCGTACCCTTTATTCACCAGAGTCTTCGCAGCCTGCATAACATGATACCTCATTCTAGAATACGTCAAAATGGTAACATGCTCGCCCGGTCTGACCATCTCAGCTTCCTCTAGATTCAAAACATACTCTTCGTCGGGGATTCTCTCTTTTAAATTGTAGAGCAAAACATGCTCGAATAGAATCACGGGATTATCACTTCTTATAGCAGCCTTCATCAAACCCTTGGCGTTGTAGGGCGTCGAGCAAGCCACCATTTGAATCCCGGGAATCGACTGGAAGTACGACTCAAGACGCTGCGAGTGCTCCGCTCCGAGCTGGCGACCGACCCCACCGGGCCCACGAATGACTATCGGTATCTTGAACTGACCGCCCGACGTGTAGTGGAGCATTCCGCAATTGTTGGAGATTTGATTGAAGGCAAGAAGGAGAAAGCCCATGTTCATTCCCTCGACGATCGGGCGAAGGCCCGTCATGGCAGCTCCAATGGCCATGCCAGTGAAGGAGTTTTCAGCAATGGGTGTGTCGAGAACTCTGAGGTCACCATATTTGGGAGCTAAGCCCTTGGTCACCTTGTATGAACCTCCGTAATGGCCGACGTCTTCGCCCATTACACAGACGCGTGGATCTCTTTCCATTTCTTCTTCCAGGCCTTCGCGGAGAGCTTCGAAGAGCAAAAGCTCGTGCCTGAGAGTGAAGATTGGATATAATAATTGATCTCAATCTCTAATGGAAGAAAGACAGGAGATACAAACTATAATCTTTAATTTATTGAAGTACCAAATCGGTCATCTAAAAGTTTACACAAGGCAATAGAATTCCAGTTGGAGATATCTATGTAAGCATGGTATGTACTTTAACTGATCGATATATACTGCATGCAAGTGAATCAGGACGGCGAGTTATTCACTCAGAGAATATTTACGGATTCATTCACTATAGAACCAGTACACCAGATATGCAAAGGTTATGGGAGACAACAAACATGGAGAACAAATGATATTTTCAAGAAGTCCTATATATGAGAGTGATTTGTGCCATAAAGCTGCCGTGGGGCATGTATCTTATCCTCTCAACTAAATTCTACAAATTTTTTGTATCAGTACAAAGGCATGAAGCAGACATTAATTGTTAAGTTTTAATAAGTTGAGCACTAATTATCCACGAGTTAACTGAAATGTTATGGTGATGAGTTAAAATATTACTATCGTGCAAGGTTGCAATCCTAGTATAGTTGTCCATTGGAAGTAGACGTTCCCTAAGGGCTAAGATGCATCTAAGGATGGCAATGGTACGGGTATCGGTCGGGTTTGTCTGAACTCGAGACCCCACCCGTTAAGATTTGTAAGAAATCAGACTTGGTGGGTATACCCGTTAGGCCAGCTAGACCCGTTTTGTATTTTAAATCTATTAAAATTCTATATATTTTTAAAAATAATATTAAAATTTCCAGAAAAGCATATTTTCTAAATAAAATATCATAACCTATATAATAAGTTTAAAAAAAAAAAAAAAAAAAGAAAACTAACTGGGTCAGGTGTGAGCCAGATTGGGTCAGGTCTGAAAATGAGAGACCCAGACCAATTTAGAGTATTAAACCCTCAGGTGTGAGCCAGATTGGGTCAAGTCTGAAAATGAGAGACCCAAACCCATATAGAGTATTAAACCCGCCCAAAACGGAGCAGGTTTGGGGAAACCGTGACCGAACCCATTCCCATCCTTAGATGCATCTAGAACCTTGTGCTCAAGGATTTTTCTTTTTGTTTCTACTGATCACCCCATCAGGCATGTACGTACTTAACAAAGTTGTGCTTGGCATAACGTACATTTAAAATAAAAATAAAAAAGATGGCACTGGAAAGGTCAGAGAGAGTGACGAAGAGCCTCAAAACTCAAAGTGACCTCAGAGGTTTCCACATCTAAGGTCAAATATGTAGGTCTGTTAGAAATCAATGAAATTGATGGAAAAATACCAAGAGGAGAAGCAAGCTCTTCGAGGCACATTTTTATTTCAGGGAATCACAGGACAGGGTTCCTTAGTACATTTTATACACGGCCTTCTTGCAAGACTGAATCAACATAGCATGTTTTGGCTTGTTTAAGAATACCCATGTAATCAGAGACAGATCAAGGTCAAAGCTTACACATATTCTTCACTACCTTAGTGGACAGAACGATTAGTAGAGTTGATTTTAGAAGTGTAAGAATAGCGTGAAATGAATGGATTCCATCTTAGCAAGGCTGAAAGTGCATGCAATCTAAATTCAGATAGAACTACTAGAAAGAGGCAGTAAAAGTTGGAGGCATAACATATCTGCAGAACCATTGTCCCTGCCTTGGCTAAGCAATTTATGAGGATGCAAAACAGAGCGGTTAGCTTTAAGTATATTTCTGTTGGTTAAGAATTAAGATAGAGTTTCAGCCACACTGGTTGCCATAACATAGAACAATAACTAATAGAACTAAAAGCAGTATTATAGGTGGATTAGAATAAGCTCGTATGATGTTGTTCAATACGTCTTTTTTTCTTATCTATGAATAAAACATTATCACTTAAATCATCAAATAACAGTATTCCATTTCAATTTCTCACCTTATGCAACACTCAATGACATTAGTATATTGACAAGAAAAAGGAAGCAGATAATGGCAAAGAGAGCATCATTTTGCAATAGAGGAGATAATCAGAAATACCCGGGCTTGGATGCAGTAGAAGCTGTTACATTGTCTTGCTTCGTCTACAACCATACACGAATAGCACAAATAAAATGAAACGAACAAGAAAATAGCTCATCACATATGTAAATGTAAATTGGAATGATAATGCACACTAAACAAGGAAACATATTTTTGAACTGCACACACGCGTAATGAGACAGGGAAAACTTACAGCAACTGCATTGGTAGACAACCGTGCACTTCTGCTATTGCTAAGGTTCAAGCCAGAGGTCAAACTTCCATCACAATGAATAAAAAAGAAGCTTGTTTTCCTCTCTGAGATATCAACAAAAGGGAAGAATAAAATAGCATGTTTTAACTTTTATATCACAAGTATACAAATTATTAACAGGAATATCGCAGGGCAATGTTAGTTACAACAAAAATAGCTGAATCGAGAACTAACTAGACAAAAATTGACCGATTCAAAAAAATGACAAAAAATAGACAACAATTAAAAACAAAATATCTCGACTGCAAGAAAATGAACCAGTTAACCTCAAATTAAAAAAAAAAATCATGAATTGCAAAACCTGGGAGCGATCTGCGAGAAGCGAAGCAGTAATTCTTGTAATTAACCGACGAAAGAGCTGTTGTAGCTCCAACCGCTTGCATAACCGGAGCCGCCATTCAGAAACAGTCTCAAAAATCGCAAGAAACAAGAGTATTCAAAACTCCTCTTTACTTTTACAACCAATACAATGCACTTCAAGATTAGAAGACAGATCAATTAGGCATGCAACTTTGACAGAGAAAGAAGATCGCGGAGGAGGAGTAAGAGGGTGCGGCGGTGGAGATGGTGGTGGATTATGGCGATTTGGTCTATGCCGGGAAGACAAAGAAGTGGAGGAGTAAGAATGTATGAGAGGCGAGCAGAGCCACATGTTTCAAAGCGACGTAGTTTCTAGTTTACACTTCGATCTTGTCGTTCAATCGTCTGCTTGCGGTCTATTGGACCAAGAATCATACAGCCTGTTGATTTTCGACGCGTATACATCTAACGGGGACTTATTCATTAGGGAAGTTAAACAGGTTTTATCTGGATTAAGAATTTGCTTGTGGGCCAAGCCCAATAGCTCGTGTGTATCATTAGGCCCACAAGAACGGATCATAAAGGGCTAAAGGCCTACAGAACATTGTCATCCAATTGGTGATATTTTTTTTGAGTTACCAACTAGTGTTTCATTTTCTAGTTCAATATTATAAATTTATTAAACACTCTCTTAATTTTTTTTTTATTACAATGGGAGAATTTGGGAGGGGACACACGTACTCGTATGAAATCGAACTCAAGGCATTCACCCTTACAATACATGTCTCAACCATTAGAATACAATATTGATCCTCTTTCTCTTAAAATTCAAACAAACATCAGACAAGATGTTCGCCGACATTCGACTGACTCGACTTATTTATACCCCAAACATGCATGATAACATCTACAGGAATAAATAATGACACCATCATAGGAAAAACTATTTAAATAACTAATATAATATATGTTATATCTATCAATTTGAACTTATGATGTGTCTGGAGCAGAACCACCTGCTATCCAATAAGAAAAAACACTGCTGATTTGAATAAAAAGCGTGGTTCAGTCAAACCACGATTCCATCCAACATGGAGGTGCTCTATCTCCTCTGTTCCATCCTCTCAACAACCATCACCTCCACCTTCTTGTCTCTCCTCCTCCCCTTCCGCCATCTTCTCCGCCGCCTCGGCGCCTCCGTGGACCCCGAAAACTCCGTCGCACTCTACGAAGGCACCGTCTGGCACGAAAGACGCCGCCCCGTCCACCATTCGTTCCGTTACTCCGTCCGCTATGCCCTGATTGACCTCGACAATGCGCCCTACGCGCCGCCCAACCACCTATCTGCCGACGATTCCCGTCGTGTTTCCGAGACCAACGGACCGGTGTAATTTTCCTCCCTCCCTCATTTACTTTCAAATTGTAGCATTTTCGCAGATGAAATTGGGTTGTGAGTGGATTTCTGTTTTGAGTATATTTAGGTCAATGTCGAGCAAATTTTGTAATTTGACGCGTTAAATGGATAAATTGCGTGAACTGATTCAACCTTGTAGCATGTTTAATTCATTTACTTTGTGAATTGCGGACGGAAGACAAATTTGAACTAAGCATACTGCATTAAGTAGCTACAGTATGGTATAATTGTTGATTTCTATGGGCCAAATATTGTAGTCCTTTTGAGGATAACTAATTGCTAGACTATCTACGGATTTTGCTCTATTGAACTATGGGATTTGTTTGGGTATTATAGGGAGGTGTTTTGGGAGAATATCTTGGAAATTTTGATTTATTTGGAAGGTACTGTATCGAAGAATCGTGATATGTGTTTTATCTTATTTAGGTAGAAGAATGAAAATATTTTTGGAAATTGAAACTAACATTTCATATATTTTCCGTAAACCGAAAACAATTTAGTTTGTGCAAGCAGTTCTATTTGCAGTAGTCTGATTTATTTGTATTGAATAACCAGATTTCTGTTGACAATACCTCCTAGCGTCGGATATGAACAAAATCCATTGAGTTTGTACTATTGCTATGATGTTGAAGGCTCTTCACGAATTCTGAGGAAATGCATTGCCGAGGTGTGTTGGCGGATTTCAACATTAATGTAACTTGGAACTGGATGAGGAATGTTATACCTGTATATATGATTGCACAAAAAATCGGTCTATATTTTCACTTTACAGAGGAAAGAAAGCTACTTGATGACATCAATTTGTTCTTGCTTCAGGTTACTAATACACCATGGGGTGAAAGAGTGACATTTTTATTCAATCCGGACTCGGATTTAGTTGCGAAACCTCTTCATGTCAGCCCTTTCATGGTAGGTTTACCATCATTTCTTTGCATTCTGTTAGTTGATACTGTACATTTTAACTGTTTTGTGGTTTCGCTTATTAGTTCTATTCTTATCTGTAACTCATGTTACTGTTTACAATCACAGGATATGCTTGGGAACTGGAGCATGAAAACAAACGACCCTGCCGATAAACTGCATGTAGTAATATCAGTACAACACCCCAAACTTGGTAACTACTTCACTGCCTCATTGACAGCCAAAAGAGTTACATCTTCAATAGGGGATCACTCGGGGTTCTTCTGGTTGATGCCCCATAAAGTTGCGTTATGGATATATTGGCATGTAAGTACTCTTCAATTCTGGCTTTTCTTTTCGTAACTTAAGCATATGCTTATACGGCTGCTTCACTTTTGTGGATAACATTATGATGTGGGGACATTCGACAATATGGGAGTGTTTGCAAAAACTTTTGCTTTTAGATGAAGTGATTTATGTAGCAGAACTAAAAGTAGTTGATAATCAGAAGCTGATAGTGTTTGCACATAGAATCAGAAGTTGAGAATTAGAAATTGAGAGTGTTTGGGAAAAAACTTGTGTAAGTGCTTATTTGTTTGTAAAAGTCAAACTAGAAGCAGAATCATAAATCTGAAGCACCTATTTCCCTGTTTTTAGATTCTGACTAAATGAAGTAAAAAAGTTGGCATTTGCAAACACTAAATGAAGGGAATGATATCTAAGAACGCTGCTTCTTTTTCCTATATTGCCTTTCTGGGTTTTGTCGGAAAATGATGTATGTTTTTTCTTGGCATAGATTCCTCCATAACTAACTATTGGACCCAAAACAAATTACAGTTGTTTACTTAGTTTCCAAAAAAAGGTGGTGTAGGTGTGTGTTTTAAAGCTATTATTGTGTGGATCTGTAATTATTTGTCATGATCTGTTGTCTTAGGCTCTCAAACTTTGGTGGAAAAATGTTTCCTTTATTCAACATCCAAGATATCAGAATCCAACATACAGAGAAGAAGCTTTACTACGCAATGAAAATATTCAACGTTGTTCGTCATTGGGAAATAATGAAGTAGACAACCTTCATATACAAGGAAGACCATGTTGTCCAGCAATGTACAATCGCTGCTTAACTTGGAGAGATGCTCCATGGCCCTGGTGCTGAATTTATTTACACGGTAAGTTGTGTTGATGAAAATCTGCATGGATCAGAGCTCTACAAATTATGCGTGTGAATGAAACATGTGCTGCATTTTTCGACTATCCACCACATGATATATGTTCTAAGTGTTTGATTGCATGGTTCCTTCCGTTGTTTGTCCCTTCGGTAATTCGGTTAGATATTTCTTAAGATATTTGGTACTCTTTTTATATTTGTTGTAGCTACATAAAATTTCTGAAGTTTCTGAAATCGAATCATTCGTAATTGGTTTCTAAAACTCAAGTGAAGCTTTTAGTACCATTAAGAATAATTTATATAGGTTGTAGTATTTATTAACAGGGACAATTACAATAAAACCCCTGAAGTTTGGGCTAGTTACAAAAGAATCCATAGTTTTTTGAAAATTACAAAAACCATACTAAGGTTTGATTCCGTCTTGCATTTCCTCTTTTATAAGCAAAAAGCATTTCAAAGACCCCCTAACATTTATAAAAATATTACAGATACCCTCTAAATTTAAGACAAGATCAAATCTTGAAGGATTTTTTGTAACTTTAAAAAATCTCTAGGTTTTTTTTGTAATTAGTTCAAACCTCAGGGGGTTTATTGTAATTATCCCTTATTAATATTGTAATTGGGATGATCATAACAAAAGCAACTCAAATTATTGGAACGAGCTTAATATATTCAATGATTAGTTTTCAGCATATTTTAGTCTTATATAGAATAATATTGATTCTATATTTGAACCATGGGCATCTCAAATCATTAGGCTTATTCAACTCTATTGTGAAATGCAATAAAATATCACGTTTTGGGTTTGGATTTTAGGTTACTTCCAACATGGTATGTTTGGGATTTTCTGTATTCTTGCGCTGGTTGGTTTCTGTTTGATACTTCAGGACTTGGCGTACCGTATCGGATACTATACTTTAACCGATACTTCATGGATACTCCACATATATAATTTGTTCTGTTGTTAATAAGTTCAACATGTTTTTTGTGTGTTTATCCCATTTTATATGTATATACATATCGTACATGTGTCCTTAAAATTTCAAAACATGACATATTTCCGTACCCATATCGTATCATATGTGTCCCGTACCCGTATCAGTGCTTCATAGGATACAAGTAATTAGAGCATACATGCAATGAATGTAAAAAGGAGCGTTTGCAAACAATTTAAAAAAAAGTGATTCTTAGCTTTTAGCTGGAAAAAATCACATTTTGAGTGTTTGCAATATTAGCTTGTGTTTCCATTATGCTTCATTTAATTTTTTTTTTTTAAAAAAAACAGAAAGAAGTGGCAGTGAATGCACCAATCTGCTTAATCACTTTTGAGCAGATTCCCTCTTGACTTTTTTGATTGATTTATACCTAACTTGCGATATTCACCCTCCCCAACATATAAACTTAACGATGGTGGGTAAGAAGGTGCATATAATCATTAATCACGTTGCTGCCTATGTATTAACCGCCACCCCCACTCCCACTCAAAAAAAAAAATGGGAAAAAGCAAAAGGGAAATGGAAAAATGTCAATGATTTTTATCACATTTGCATAGTTTAACTTCTATAAATTTGCAAAGAGCAAGTCTCTTGTGAGACGGTCTTACGGATCTAAATCCGTGAGACGGACCTCCTAAGGGCTCCATCTTGAGAATATGAACCATGAAAATAAATTTAAAAATTACAGTGAACCATGAAGAAACAAAAATAAACCCTAAAAACATGAACCATGAAGAATAAACCCGAAAAACAAAAATAAACCCAAAAAATAAAAAATAAACCCTAAAAACATGAACCATGAAGAATAAACCCGAAAAACAAAAATAAACCCAAGAAATAAAAAATAAACCCTAAAAAAATAAATATAAACCCTAAGAAAAATAAAAAAAAAAAACATTTAAAACTTTGTGTAAGGGCAACGTCTCACGGATCTAAATCCGTGAGACCGTCTCACGCAAGTTTTTGCCATTTGCAAATGTATGACATGTTTTCATAAAACAAATCGCTTCTATTTAATTACTTTTCAATACAGTGTTGTATTATGTAATGTTAGCGTCTCTTTAAAAAGAAAAAAACAAAGGTTATCAGAAAAATCAGGGGTGTCAATCGACCCGACCACGAAAGCCTCGAAGCGAACCCGGCTGAAGTTATAAGCGAGAGAAACATTAACACAACATGAACACGACTAACACGAATCGGACACGAAGTTACCAATTTTTCTAAAACGTAGTTGTTTTATCTTTTACTTAATTTTTTTTATGTATTTTGAGCATAACCAAAAACCAAACACGAACCCGACACAATGACCCAAATTGATACCCCTAAAAAAAATACAAGTATGATTTCATCACTTAATTTTTCAAATTTTTTTATTATTTTGTTTTTAATTTAAAAAATATGGTTAATCTGGCATATCAATTTTTAACTTATTTTATTTGATTCAAATTAAGTAATTAACTAATAAACATCCTTAATGTGATACCATACATGCATTTCGTGGCACACAAGCGTATGAAAGTTGATGCTTCCCCGAAATTGTCATTCAACGATATGTCGGCTCAAAATAAACTAATTTCTACTCTTAGGCACTAATATAACATAGTATGGGATATGAGTTCTCTTATGCTTACTAAGACTATTGGTCTTTATCGAATTTAAATTTACCAATTGAGCCATACTTCCTTTAGAAGTAAACATTAAAAGATGAAGGTTTTGTGAAGTTAAAAAGTAAAAACATTGCAAGTATTTTTTCAAAGAAATAATCGATAGATCATATATATATTTTTCACATATTACATGCAGCCATAAAAACTATAATAGTATATATATAATAAACTGGTAGATGTAACATATCTATTGTAAGAAAAAGGTTGGCAGTTTATCTTTCTAGAACGGCGTCGAATATTGCATGCTTTTGTTATGGTCTGATCTGGATGATTATCTTTTAGGATAACATTACATATGCTAAATATTTTTTCCAATACAAGTTTTTGTGTGTGTGTGTGTATATATATATATCTTTATGTTATGTTTAGTGGAGGTAATGTTTTTGTTTTTGTTAGTATAGATACAATAATTGTTACAATTGTTTAATTAAAATTAATTATTTATAAGTATTTAAAAATATATATTATTTCATGAAACTGGTATCACAACTCACCTTTTCAATTTGAGCAGAATTGTAAAATTTTCAAATCAGAACCAAACTACGTGACACTAAGGTCATCTCTAACCCAACTTCAAATCCTACACTATCACACCAAATATGCAAAAACTCACTACAACCCAACTCTAAACCTTACACCAAATTTGGTGTAGTGAATAGTATTACACCAAATTTGGTGTAACACTATTTATTTACACCAAATTTGGTGTAATGCAATATCTCCTATTTGCCCTCAAATTCTCTTCTACATCAAATTTAAATTCCAAGTGTATCCTCATTTTAAATATAACCAATTTATATAACTTGGTTTAATAATTAATTAACATTTGCTATAAATAATAATAAATAACAAATAATTATAATTAAATTAAAGAGATACTAACTTTAATTTTAATATTTATTTTTGTAATATAATTAATTAATGTAATATTAATTAAATATAAGTTTTTAGTTAATCACATTAACAATAATAAACTATAATTAAATTAAATAATTGTATAAATAAATAAATTTGGTTACTAGAAAATGAAAAAGAAAGGATAAAATATTCATTTGGTATAAGATTTGGTGTAATGGTTGGAGATGGTTTTCAAAAAATTACACCAAAACACCAAATTTGGTGTAAAAATTACACCAAATTTGGTGCAATGGGTTGGAGATGGTCTAAGGGAGTGTTTGCAAATACTAAATATAAGTGATTCTAGCTCCTAAGTTTTAAAGAAATTTTAACACAATAATTTATACCTTCAATAAAAAAATGGATATCCAATTATCTTTCACCAATTGGTCGAGTGAGGTAATTTTTTGCCTCTCTTTGGAGTGGAACAATTAATATTGAGGGAACGGCGGCGGTGTGTGAGTCTAGAACTTGGTGGGAACCTACTATTTGGATAGAGGAGAGTCCAGCATGGAGCAATCACTTTGGGAACAACTACTGGTACGCGGTAGTTGAGAAAATTAGGGACATGTAAGTCGTCATCAGACATTCTCACGCGATTCGTGAAGCTGATTTAAGAGTAGGGGTTATTTTCTTTAATCTAATCATATGAGAACGTGAAACATGGGTATAAAAATTCATTTTCAAAAAGTCCAGCTGCAAAATGGACAAATCAAGCAGAGGCTCCAGTTTGGCCAAAAGGCAGTCAATAGCCAACAGTGTAGGTCACCTAGATTTAATTGACTAAAGTACATAAACAATACGAAACCGTCAATGCACCTAAAATGTTTGAAAATTATTTACAAGAATAATTTCCTGGTAAAACATCATTACTTTAATTTACGAATATAAAATTCTACTTTTTTTTCTCTAATAGAATGGAATTTCTAATATTATTAAATATGAAAAGACTTTTGGAAGTTAGGAACGCACTATTAAAATTATGCTTAAATTGTCCCATCAAAAGTTTATGTGTGATAAAAGTGGTGTTCCTGTAGTATGAAAATATGGACACTAGTTTATAAGCACATGTCAATTGCCAATGTTTCTATTCAAGAAAAATGTAACACGAGGAACTGAAACTAAAAGTGGACAATTGTTCATTTTCTATCCCAATCGGTCACATCGATCGATATATGGATGTAATCAGAGGTGTAAATTATGTGTGATGTTGATTCTACTAAGTCAATATCAAGCTATTTAAAATAAATAAATTTATCTTTTAATGATGATAGTATGTTTCATATACCAAAATATTTTTTTTCATGTTATTAAAATTAAATAGATGTATATTTAACATCTTTCTCGAAGTGGGGAGTGTTTTGTAAAAATTTCATATTATATGCTATATAGTCCCACGTATAAAAAGTCTAGCTAACAAAATTAAATTAAAAAGCCCATATATATATATATATATATATATATATATATATATATATATATATGGGAAAATTTGTAAAGTAACCCACTATAGATAGTGGGTACTCTTTTTTACCCACCAACATAACAAAATTATTTTCTATCCAAATTGACAAAATTGTCCCTGCTTTTAAGTTGGGTTTTTTGAATTTTGAAACTGGAGTCATTATTTTAACCATTAAAAACCGTATACAAACATTTAGATCTCTCCTTATGTTCGAAATAGATATGGTGTTAGAAATCTATGAAGTTTAGTTGATAATTTCGAAATCTATTTGTGAATGTTCGAATATATGTATAAAATAATTGATAAGTGTGAAATATTTGAGTTTAGTTGTTAGAATGTTCGAAATAGATGAAGTATTTTGGGTTGGTGTTCGAAAAAATGGGGTATATTTTTTTGGCTATGGCACGATTAGATGAGGAAGATGAATAACCACGATATATGCACGACATGTATCGTGCCGCGGTTATATCGGCACGATATGTATTGTGTCATAAGGTTATTTTGACACGATATGTATTGTGTCATAAGGTTATTTTGGCACGATATCGTGCCACGGAGTTATTTTGGCGCGATATCATGCGCAGATTATTTTGGCACGATATCGCGTCAGCGGGGGTTAATTAGGCGCGATATCGTGCCACATAGTTATTTGGGCGCGATATCGTGCGGGGTTATTTAGGGTTATATGAAATCGTGTCAAAGACTCCATATTGTCAGTATACTGCCTGTTATTCAATTTAAACAAGGTTAATTAACTAATAGGAGAAGCAACATTACCTTGTTATTCAATTTTTTGGTGCGATTTTGGTTACGAAAGAACACAAAAAAAAAAAAAAAAAAACTTCTTGATATTTTGTGAAGAAGAAGAAGAAGAAGAGAAAAAAATGAAGAGCAAATGGGCAATGTATGTATATATGTATGTATTTAACAAGAGAGATAAAATACAACTTTAAAGGCTTGCATTTAAAGCCTCAAATGTATTGTGGTAAAAGAACTTTAAAAGTGGGTAGAAAACTATATTTTTTATCATACACGTCAAAAAAGTCTTTCACATATCCCAAGTGGGTAATTTCAACCATTTGCTCTTTATATAGATAACTCAAATTAAGGGTCCATTTGTGTGGTTCATGCAATTATGACACCGGTAATATTCCCTCGTATCTTTAAATACTTGTAAACCAGCTTTCATTTTTAATTAAGGAACGCACTTACGGTCTGGGGCATGGCTCATCCGATAAAAAATCAGGCATAGTTAATTCGGTAAAGAACTTGAGTGACGTGTTGTCTACTTGTTGATACTCGCAAGCGTAGAGGTTTGAATCGTTCTAGGAAGAGGGTGGATGAGGATTCTTGTGTGTTGACTCGGTTTATGGCATTTAAAAGACCGACTTGTAGAGTACATCCCGTGATTCATCTCCTCCACAAAAACTACAGGGCAAGAAGAATAAAAGAGGAACCCTTACTGGATGGGTTTTTTTTTTTTTTTTGAGGAACATATTAATTGATCGACAATGCATTAACTTTGGTTTCTCCTTGAAATTAACTTGAGCATTTAAGAATTTTTATAGGGACAACTCTCACACCCCTAGCAATTGTGTTGCGGACACGCGTAGTAAGAGATTTCCGACTTAAAAGTTAGTAAATTATTGTGGATAATCTAGAAATTACATTTTACCTCCAAACTATATGCGTTTTTTAAAATTATCTACGAAAAAAAATCGAGTTGCACTTTATTCTCCGAACTTAGCAATTTTTATACGTACCATACATCGCGTTGGTAGAATATTCCTAGACTATCGAGGGCAAAATTATCTTTGCATCAAATCTTTCCTAAAATTGTTAAACTTTATCATTTTGAATTTTGCTCGATTTCACTTAGTCACATTAGTTTTTTTATTAAAAAATATGAACATAAGAACATTTATTTGTATATACGCGTACTTTTGTCTCTTTTTCAATTTTTATCCATAAAATAAATTCATATATAGAGTTATTAATTATTTTCCGTAATTTACTTTACTAATATTTTTAATGTAGAAACTTTGGTAGGTGATCTCAAAAACTGGGGAAAAAAACTAGAATAATATAAAAAACATGAAAAAACGTGGGTTCCCAAGTCACTTTGCATCGCACTTTCCTTTTCATGAGTTCACATCTAAGAACATTTAACTACGTGAGATGAGATTAAAGAAGCTCAACAAGTAATTTAATGTTGAATAATTCGTGGGTAAAATATAATTTGCTATATCTAATATGACTAGATTAATATGGTTAGGAAAATGCTACCATTAGGTAGCTATCCATAAACGTGAACAAGTACGTATAGGAGTACTATGTAACGAGATCTCATATTCCATTTTTTCTATTTCATTGCATCGAATGTAAAGCGTGTATCTGCAGACAAGATAAACGCCATAATGTCTGCGTGTATTTCATCCAATATTGAATAAAAGTAAAATAAGAAAACTGGAATAATATCTCATCCCATAGGAGTATATATAACAAGTAGCTTTGACAAGTACAAATTAATTTCGCTATCGATCAATCAATAAAGGGTCATTATAAATTTACATAAATCCAATCCCAAGATACTTTCTTGTGTATTAAACTATGAATGTGATCAAAAAAAAAAAAAAACATGTTTAAAATAGCCTGTGATATAATTCTAGTACAACTATACACCTAAACGTGGCGGTGGCTGAGGTGCACAAAACTCATGTTACACGTGATATAAATGATTTGTTCACAATTTTCCTGTTACTTTATTTTGTTTTCTTTTCTTTATGTCTGTCCTTTTCAATTTTGTTTTTGTTTTTCTTTTGCTGTGGGACTTGGTCACCCAAAATAATATATATTTATATACTCTCTTTTTATTACTTAGTTATTCATCTCTCTCTCTCTCTCTCTCTCTCTCTCTCTCTCTCTCTCTCTCTCTCTCTCTCTCTCTCTCTCTCTCTATAACAGATACTGCAATAATACAAGAAAAAAAGATGAAGAGAAACTGTAATTTGGAGCTTAGGCTTGTAACGCCTTCTGTGTTCTCACATTCATCTGATTACAATGACCGAAACCACTCCATGTAACTCTCTCTCTCTCTCTCTCTCTCTCTCTCTCTCTCTCTCTCATGCAAAAAAAAAAAAAAAATCCGTCAGACTTTTAGTCTTTTTCTTCATAGTAAAAATATTTTTTAATCATGTGAAAAACAAATTTTTTTAGTCATTTTGGAGTTAAAATGTCAATTTTACCATTTTCTTCGTTTCGAGGATCACCGATCGGTACATAACTCAAGATCGAGTTACATGACTTGGTACCAAGCTACATGACTCGATACCAAGTTATGTGCCTCGATATCAGTTACATAACTTGGTATTGTAATCGTTGGTACCAAGTTACATGACTCGGTACCAAATTATATGTCTCGTGTCGAGTTACATAACTCGGTATTGTAATCGAGTCATGTAACTTGGCACCGTGTCAATTTTTGAAAAAAATGACCAAATATCTCACCGAGAAAATACATTAAGGTTATAATCGTCACTTTTTAGTCAAAATAGCTAAACAACATATTTTTGGAAAAAACGTGGCTATTTTTCATTTTCACATAATAGAAATTGGCCAATTTGGCCAAAAATTTTGGCTTTCGATTTTATTTGCTCATTTGATTAAATGCTATTTTTTTTTTTATAATGAATAGGTATGATATTGAGGGTAGTGGCAGTCCAAACAAGAAGCAGCAGCTCACTATTTTCTACAATGGAAGAGTTGCTTCTTGTGATGCTACAGAACTTCAGGTATGCATTTTTCTCTTCACATTTTATATATATATATATATATATATATAATCCATAAATTAGGATACATATATATTTGTGATTTAGTACACTCAAAATCTGGATCATATTTATATTAGGGATAAAAAAAAGTATGAGGTTTGACTAATAACAAAAAAATTTAGAGGTTTTTGAAAATTGTGAAAAGCCCTTTTTAATGTTTGGTTTTCTTAAATTTAAGGAGAATCGTAATATTTCTATAAATGTCATGGGACTGGGGTTTTAAGTATTTTTGCTTATGAATGAGGAATGTAAGTCAGAATCATATTGATGGATTTGAAGCTATAGATTTCAAATTCATATATTGGATTTGTTTGGGTGAGTTTATTATACAATGGCATTAGGAATTTTAAGTTCTTATTTTAAGCTATTTTTCGAATAATTATGGTGAATATTGGCAGAGGTAGGGGGCAACCTCCCCCACCCCAAGAAATATATTTTACTAGGTAAATATTTTTAAATTTTTTTAGTTAATATTTTATGTGTTTTTGTTTTTGGTTTTTGGTTTTTTTCCGACTCACACCAATTTGTGACGGCTCACCCTTAATAATTTCTGACTATGCCAGTGGTGGTGAATTGCAATCACTCCTTATATGAAGTCCATTTAAATCTATCTCCAAAATCCTCTATTCAAAACCAAATCTTTCAATTCAAAAGCAACTTGAGGGGTCTTTGTAATTTTCAAAAATCTTTGAATTTGTTTGCAATTAGCTCAAACCTAGCTAGGGAGGGTTTAGTAATTAGTATTTATCCCTTTAATTTATTTATGTATACTTTGCAGACAATATTCCATTAATGCGCGCTTATGAAATAAATATTTTTTTTGTTGTACAATTTTATGCAGGCTCGGACCATTATATTCCTTGCAAGTAAAGAAATGGAAGAGAAATCAAATAATTCGCCTGGATCTGATCCATGTTCACCAGTGCTTCATAGCCCAACAACTAATCTTTCCATGAAAAGATCATTGCAGAGGTTTCTTGAGAAGAGAAAGACTAGGGCCCAAGCAATGTCCCCTTACCCTATTAATTATAGGCATCAAAATGGGAATAATTAGAGTATAATTATTTGATGGCTTAATTGTTTTTTTTTTTTTTTATCGATAACTCAGCTTTCAGACTTGGCTTAATTATTTGTTTTATTTTTATTATTGATGGACATACAAGATTATATATATGCCCTAGTTTTCTTCAGTTCTCTGTAAAAATTAAATGAGAGGTGTAAATTACTGTCACGGTGAATATATATGAACATTTCATATTTATAATTCAGCATAATGTTGTTGTTTATAAGGTTTAGGTTACTTACAAAAGAACCCATAGGATTTTCATAAATTGCAAAAAAAAAGTGAGGTTTGATTCTATATTATACTTTACCCCTTTCATAAGCAAAAACATTTCAAACACCCTCTTATATTTGTCTTGTTTGATTTTATATTATACTTTATCCCTTTCATGGGTCATGTTCTCAAAGACGGATTTTGTTCTTAGGAGATCCGTCTCACCTGATTAGATGCGTGAGACAGTCCTCACAAGAATTTGCTAACATTTCAAACACCCGTGATATAAATGATTTGTTCACAATTTTCCTGTTACTTTATTTTGTTTTCTTTTCTTTATGTCTGTCCTTTTCAATTTTGTTTTTGTTTTTCTTTTGCTGTGGGACTTGGTCACCCAAAATCAATATATATTTATATACTCTCTTTTTATTACTTAGTTATTCACCTCTCTCTCTCTCTCTCTCTCTCTCTCTCTCTCTCTCTCTCTCTCTCTCTCTCTCTCTCTCTCTCTCTCTCTCTCTCTCTCTAACAGATACTGCAATAATACAAGAAAAAAAGATGAAGAGAAACTGTAATTTGGAGCTTAGGCTTGTAACGCCATCTGTGTTCTCACATTCATCTGATTACAATGACCGAAACCACTCCATGTAACTCTCTCTCTCTCTCTCTCTCTCTCTCTCTCTCTCTCTCTCTCTCTCTCATGCAAAAAAAAAAAAAAAATCCGTCAGACTTTTAGTCTTTTCTTCATAGTAAAAATATTTTTTAATCATGTGAAAAATATTTTTTTAGTCATTTTGGAGTTAAAATGTCAATTTTACCATTTTCTTCGTTTCTGAGGATCGCCGATCGGTACATAACTCAGTATCGAGTTACATGACTTGGTACCAAGCTACATGACTCGGTACCAACTACCAAGTTATGTGTCTTGGTATCAAGTTACATAACTTGGTATTGTAATCGTTGGTACCAAGTTACATGACTCGGTACCAAGTTATATGTCTCGGTATCGAGTTACATAACTCGGTATTGTAATCGAGTCATGTAACTTGGCACCGTGTCAATTTTTTGAAAAATAACCAAATATCTCACCAGAAAATACATTAAGGTTATAATCGTCACTTTTTAGTCAAAATAGCTAAACAACATATTTTTGGAAAAAACGTGGCTATTTTTCATTTTCACATAGTAGAAATTGGCCAATTTGGCCAAAAATGATAATATGCATTTCAGAAAATTTTGGCTTTCTATTTTATTTGCTCATTTGATTAAATGCTTTTTTTTTTATAATGAATAGGTATGATATTGAGGATAGTGGCAATCCAAACAAGAAGCAGCAGCTCACTATTTTCTACAATGGAAGAGTTGCTTCTTGTGATGCTACAGAACTTCAGGTATGCATTTTTCTCTTTACATTATATATATATATATATATATATATATATATGTGGATTGATCTATTGCTTACATTTCTTTGATGCTCATCTAAGAAGCAAAATCCATAAATTAGGATACATATATATTTGTGATTTAGTACACTCAAAATCTGGCTCATATTTATATTAGGGATAAAAAAAAGTATGAGGTTTGACTAATAACAAAAAAAAATTAGAGGTTTTTGAAAATTGTAAAAGCCCTTTTTAAGGTTTGATTTTCTTAAATTTAAGGGTAACTGTAATATTTCTATAAATGTCATGGGACTGGGTTTTTAAGTTTTTTGCTTATGAATGAGGAATGTGTAAGTCAGAATCATATTGATGGATTTGAAGCTATAGATTTCAAATTCATATATTGATTTGTTTGGGTGAGTTTATTATACAATGGCATTAGGAATTTTAAGTTCTTATTTTAAGCTATTTTTCGAATAATTATGGTGAATATTGGCAGAGGTAGGGGCAACCTCCCCACCCCAAGAAATATTTTTACTAGGTAAATATTTTTAAATTTTTTTGTTAGTTAATATTTTATGTGTTTTTTTTTTGGTTTTTGGTTTTTTATCCGACCTACACCAATTTCGCCAGACTCAGCTCACCCATAATAATTTCGACTACGCCAGTGGTGGTGAATTGCAATCACTCCTTATATGAAGTCCATTTAAATCTATCTCCAAAATCCTCTATTCAAAACCAAATCTTTCAATTCAAAAGCAACTTGAGGGGTCTTTGTAATTTTCAAAAATCTTTGAATTTGTTTGCAATTTTAGCTCAAACCCTAGCTAGGGAGGGTTTAGTAATTAGTATTTACCCCTTTAATTTATTTATGTATACTTTGCAGACAATATTCCATTAATGCGCGCTTATGAAATAAATATTTTTTTTGTTGTACTATTTTATGCAGGCTAGGACCATTATATTTCTTGCAAGTAAAGAAATGGAAGAGAAAACAAACAATTCGCCTGGATCTGATCCATGTTCACCAGTGCTTCATAGCCCAACAACTAATCTTTCCATGAAAAGATCATTGCAGAGGTTTCTCGAAAAAAGAGAAAGACTAGAGCCCAAGCAATGTCCCTTACCCAATTAATTATAGGCATCAAAATGGGAATAATTAGAGTATAATTATTTGATGGCTTAATTATTTTTTTTTTTTTTATTATTGATGGACATACAATATTATATATATGCATATACTGGGAATTACGTCCTAGTTTTCTTCAGCTCTGTAAAAGTTAAATGAGAGGTGTAAATTACTGTCACGGTGAATATATGAAATTTCATATTTATATTTCAGCAGAATGTTGTTGTTTATAAATCGTTAAGGGTAATTGAAAAATTATCCCTAAGGTTTGGGTTACTTATAAAAGAATCCATAGGATATTCAAAAATTGCCAAAAAAAAAAAAAAAAAAACTGTGAGGTTTGATTCTATATTATACTTTACCCCTTTCATAAGCAAAAACATTTCAAACACCCTCTTATATTTGTTAAAATATTACAATTGCCTCTTTACATTTAACACAAAATCAAATCTCAAAGAACTTTTTGTAATTTTCAAACATATCTAGGTTTTTTTTTTGTAACTAATTCAAACCTTAGGGGTAATATATGTAATTAAAATTATCCCAAATTGTAAATGAGATTTGTTAATTCATTAATTTTGCTTTAGCCTGTCATTAGTTATATAACATGCATATGTAATATATATCCCAAATTCAGAATATTTATTAAATTTATTTATTTATTTTTAAGTAAACTGATCAAATAGTTCATTATATTTGAATATTCCAAATAGCTGATAGCAACGCAATTTACAATAACTATCAACAAAGATATATCTGCCTATAGACCATTTCACAATACCTATTCTGCATATTGGTACTCGCTTACTTCATAAGATTGGTATCTAATTCTAGTATTTCTAACAATAACAAGAAAGAAAATAAAATTTTTAACGAGGCATCTCATATATACCTTGTATACCTTGCTTCCCAGGATGGAATGGTACTTTATTCTCTTTATTTAGCAGAATTTTTTTTTAAATAAATGGAAATATGTAAAAAAG
The DNA here is from genome assembly GCA_016081115.2 of Rehmannia glutinosa. NCBI lineage: Eukaryota > Viridiplantae > Streptophyta > Magnoliopsida > Lamiales > Orobanchaceae > Rehmannia > Rehmannia glutinosa. The sequence continues at coordinate 46,366 of JABTTQ020002419.1, forward strand.
AAAGAAAAGTCTTGATCACAAGCCGATCAGGTAGAAAAGAAAAACAATACAGTAATTTCAAGAAAAACCAAAAAATAACTTAAAACGCAATTTCAGCATTTGATCATGAATTCATTCATTATTGTTTTGTTTAAGATCCAAATTATTACAATAATGAAATGGTGTCCAAAACATTATTCTGAAATCCCAAATTATAAAGTTACAAGTATTAGGTACAAAGTTTTGAGGAGGACATGTCTAGTAATAATTCAGGCAGCTAAAAATACCTTTCTGTAACATGGCCCCCTTAAATTAGACTTCGCCCCACAGTTCTGCGATGTCGACATGAACTCAATTTACAGACGAGGTGCAACACGAGGGCTGTCCCAAGGCGTCGTAATGTGGGCACGGGTAATTTCCTTGATTGAACGACAACCACTCAACGCCATTGTCAACTCAAACTCATCTCGAAGCATTTGAAGGACTTTTCTCACACCCGTCTCACCGTCGACTGCTAGGGCGAAAACTATTGGCCGTCCAATCTATAATCGACAAATGTTAACACGAAAAAGTCGTTTAAATGCATAAATTAGGTGTGAGTTGAGCTGTCAAATTGGGTGGGGCGGGCCGGTGCTTGTGAGGCCCCGAATTTTAACGTGAGATACGGTGTTATGTAGTGATTATTTATTCGGCTATATATCACAAACCTATTATTAACGCAAACGCGACTCTACTTTTATTTATTTATTTCTTCCAACGTCAATTACGCATTTCGCATTTTTGGACCTTAGCAATTTTATATTCTCCTCTAGTATTAATGCTTGATCGAATGACTACGACTTTAGAAATATTAGACCTCGAAAATTTAGGAGTACATTTCGATCCTTATCCAAATATTTCATCTTATTCTATAATTCATCCCAACCAACTTCCAATTTATTTTTCGATTTACACATTTCTTATTTCACATCTTTATTTTAAATTTCTAAATATTTAATTATGGATATTTATACATTTTATTTTTTCCTCAATTTTATAAAGAAAAAAACCAAATATTTTTTTTTTTTTTTTTCCTAATTTTCGAAATTACCACTTTAAATGGGGAAAATAACTCAATTTTTCTTCTATCACTATTTTATCATTTTGTATCTCCCAACTAAATTATTATTGGACAAAAAAATTGATAATTTCATTTCTATTTTATTTTATGTCTTCCAAGCCTACAACTAAAAATCTTCCTACAAATCTCAATATCCCCTTAGTCAAACAAATGAATTTTAAATTTCCCTCTAAAACCTAGCTTTTGGCTTCATGTCCCTAATAAAGAAAGGTAGTTATTTTTTTACCCTAAACCCCTAATTATTCCCATTAACTATCATTAATCTCCCAAGCAAAAATCATCTCCTTCTCTCTAAACATTCTCCTACTTCTCTCTACAAATTTCTTCATATCTTCAAAATACACATTCTTCAAATCTTCAAACAATCTTCATATCTTCAAAACACACATTCTTCAAATCTTCAAACAATCTTCATATCTTCAAAACACACATTCTTCAAATCTTCAAACAATCTTCATATCTTCAAAACACACATTCTTCATATCTTCAAACAATCTTCATATTTTCAAAACACATATTTTTCATATCTTCAAACAATCTTCATATCTTCAAACACACCTCTTTCATATCTCCAAACATTTCTTCATATCTTCAAACACACATCCCCCATATCTTCAAACACTTCTTCATATCCTCAAACACTTTCTTCTTTCTTCAAACACTTAACAAAAAACACAAGAACTCTTCTTACTTCTTTATTTTCGAAACTATCACTACTACAATGTAAGGAATTTTCTTCTTCAATCCATTTTGATATTTCTAGCTCATCCTCTTCACTTCTTAACCTAAGTTTGATTTTTGGTTTGAGGTACACTTAGAAGACAATTTGAAGATAATAGAGACTTGGAACCATCTTGACTAGACCTCAATAAATTGTGAAGGAATTTGGACTAGAACGTAAGAAATGGGATTTTTAGTACATTTTCTTCTTCTCTTCTATTTTCCAAAATTTTGATACTCAATTTTCATTTATGGACTTTTAGGGGCTGACCTTAAGAGTTGTTTTAAGAGTGAGCAAAGAGACTCATTTTGAGACCTCTACTAGTCTCATTTCATCTACTACACAAGGTAAGTGTAATTTTACAAATATTCTTCACATTTTTCTTCTTTCCTTAAATTTTTAACCTCATTTCCTAACTCCTACATTTTTTTTGATATTCCTTGACTTAGGGGCTGACCTAAGTCACTTCTTCATCAAGAGTGATTTAGTCCATTTTTCACCAACAAATCAATCTTTAAGGTGGGTGGAAAAATTCTTTCAACTTCTAGGTGTTTAATTTAAAAAAATGCATGTAGTATTTTGATTTTGAACACTTGAGATATATATTATGTATTGCATTCTATTTTCTTGTATCAAGTTGGAAAAATTCTCAAGTGTTGCTCAAAAATGCGATTTATCGAAAAAAATAGGGCATACATGTACACTTTATTGTTATACTTGATGAAATTTTGTACGAGAATAATATAAATGTGTATGACTCTTGAAATCTATGTTTTGAATGATTTATAATCTGGACAAGTCGAGCATAATTGATTAAAATTCAACTTTTGGACTTAAAATGCAAAAATGGAAAGTTGGTGGACTTAATTGCAAGAAAATAAAACTTAAGGGACCCCTCTGTAATTTTCGATTTTTGGGACTGAACTCAGGTTCAAAAATTATGTTTTGACATTTTAATAAAGTTTTAAGAGTTTTTAGATAAATAAAATCAACCCTTAAAAGCCCAAGGACTAGATAGTAAAATTTTAGAAGTTTAAGGGCTATTTTGCAATTTTCAAAACTGTACCAGACCTAATTTTAAAATTTGAAATTTTAACTCTTAAGGACTGGAAATAACATATTTTAAGTGTATTCCAAAAATCCAAGTGTTTAGGGCTTGGAAAGTAATTTTATAAAAATTGAGGGACCAAATTGTAAAGATTAAACTTGAGGACCAAAATACAATTTCAGGACTTATGCAGTCCATGCACTGAAATACTAATTTAACTATAACATAATAATATCTTGGACTCAAGGTTCAAATTTCATAACAATTGGACCCCTAAAAGCCTTAAAGGCAATTATTTCAAAATGGGACAAAAATAAGATTTTCAAAAGTTAAGGGACCTATACTTACTTCTTTTTAAAATACTTTTGTCTCAATATCCCTCGACCTTAGTGACATTTTACAACTGGAATCATATTAAAATCCCTTCCGATTTGTGAGTTCCAATTATTTTAAACTTAGAGCCCGAGGTGCAATTTTAACAAATTTGGGGCCAATGTGAGAATTTTATAAAAACTCGACCTCAAAACTTTAAAAACCTAAATCTCGAACAATTTAGAGAATTTATGAACGACCTCATAATTTTTCAATGTCGAGACATTTATTTATTCAAATTTTAACCCCAAAAGAATGGTTTTTACAAAAGCGGGGCTAATTGAAAATTTTCTTTTTACAAGAACCTAACTCGAATTATTTTTATTTTAAAGAAAACGACTCTGGACCCTCCGACTTTACTTATTGATTAAAATATTTTATTTTCTCAAAAATCCCTTGATTTATCGGATCGTCTTGACCGATTAATATGCGATCGTGGGCGACTTCCTCGTCTTGCAATTTCAAATCTATAACGGACTTATGTTCCACCTAATCTTTCAAGATATCGAAGATTGCTTATCCTCCGATAATCATCTTCATCCAAATAACTCCACCAACGCCATAATTACCTTACACAAATTTTGAAAACTTTTCATAATCGCTTCCCGAATCAATATACTTTGCTGGTTGACTACCCGAACGTGTATTTAATTTCTTGCTGAGTCAACTTGGTGTGTCGAGCTCACAATCGGAGTGGACGCGTCGGGGGATGGGAAGGCGACTCGGCTACATTATTCCACTCTCCCCCATCGTCTTAATCCCACAACCGAGGGACGGAGTTTGTCCAAGGAAGCGGTCGAAGATTTGAGGTATAATCATGATTATGACAAACCGAGCCTTGCTAGCTCCACTGTGAATTTTGTCTTTGCTATGGAGCGATAAGGTGTGGTCTTGGACCATCGTACTCGGGGAGTTACAAGGAAGAAACGAAGGAATGTTGCCATCGATTCACACGATTAGGAGTTAATCGGACCCGTTTGGTTGGCGCTACAAACCGACGCAACCGCACTTGTCTTGCATAGGATTGGCGTTACAAACCGCACGCAATCCTCATGCCGCTGGACCATAGTGCGCCCGCTTGACCACGAATGTTTTCTTAATCGTATAAGTATATTACTTAAATATATTTATCACGACGATTTATCGCGTGTGTGAAATCATGCATCATCTCTCACGCATTTTCATACAACTAAATTTCTCACATTAACTATATACATATCGCCACACTTGCACACATTCACCCCATCCACCGAGATTTTGTCTCACCCCTTCTATTTTCTAACCTTAGAAGATGACTTTGTCAAAAGAAGTTGAACCTACCTTGGATTGAATTCTCGTGCTCACTGTTGGACTTACTTTATATTGATATTTGTGTTGCCGGACTCGCTTTCTTTTATCTTTCTACCGTTGGACTCTTTTATTTTCTTTTGTCATTTCGATTTGTAATTTAAGGGCGTATGACCCTTTGACACTTAAGCTGGTGATGTGATGTGTATTTTATTTCCTAGTTCTGGACTGTAAGCTATTTGGTTGTTGGGATGTATTTGTAATCGTGTTGTACTTGTAGTTTTCACGCTTTAGACCTTGTTTCACTTGGGATTATTGCATCGTTTTCTAGAATGTTGGGTTTATTTCTGTTTAAGTGATTGATCGTCGTCGCGTCGCGTTTGGGGCATGACAGTGCTAGCCTGGCTCAACACATGAACATACATATGAAATGACCAGGCATTTAGTCACCCAACTTTTCGGGCCAAATGGGCATGATCGGTCCTTTTGGGGCGTCAAACATTGCAGCCCGGTATAGTCTTTTCACCGGGCCGGGCCCATTTTGACACCTCTAGGTGTGGGTTATGGTTTATAAAAACATGAGACAACGGACAACATGCGAATATTAATAAGGGACTTACAAATACAGCAGATGCTCCAAGTGCTAATGCTTTAAAGACATCCGTTCCACGCCTAATTCCACCATCTAGAAAAACAGGAACTCTACCCTCTGCAGCTTTCATAACCTACAAATTAAAAATAGGGATAATTACAAAAACACCCCTGAGGTTTGGGTTAATTACAAAATAACCCGAGATGTTTCAAAATTACGAAAAGAACCCTTTAGGTTTCGTTGTCTTAAATCTAAAAGGGGTAACTGTAATATCGTCGGGGGTTTTTAAATGTTTTTGAAAATCACGGGAAAAATGTAAGACGGAATCAAATCTCAAGGTTTTTGGGTTATTTTCAAAAACCTCTGGATTTTTTTGTAATTAGCTCAAACCTCAGGAGTTTTTATGTAATTATTACCCTTTAAAAATACGGTAACTACTCCTGAGATTTACCATGATTACAAAAAATCCAATTATCCTTCAAAATTACAAACACCCCTCAAGATATTACAAATCTCCCTGTTGATGGTGCAATTTGTAAAACAGAAACATATATCAAGAGGATATTTGTAATTTTGAAAAATAGCCGGGCTTTGTTTTTTTGTAACTAGACTGAACCTCAACTGTATATTTTGCAACCCTAAAAATATTATGTTTGAGCTCATCAATCATGTTTGTCGATTTGCGAAGGATGTTCATATATTCTCAGGCAGGGAAAAGAAAAACAACAAGCGAAAGATAGTCATGTTATCGGTAAACATGATACTTAGATGTGTTCAATACTTCAATTAACGAGAAATTTCACATTCTATAGACAGAAGTGAACAAACCTCTTCCAAGGCCATTATTGTGGCAGGAACATAATCGAGTTGTCGAGCTCCATGATTTGACACGATAATCCCTGCTACGCCAGCTTGCACGGCCAGTCTTGCTATATAATACGAAAAAATAAAGCAGATTTAGCGAGTCCCTTTAGTAAATAAGAAGAAGAAATATTTCGTGTCTGCTACATGATGCCTACTGTCCTCAGCAGTTAGCACTCCCTTCACTAGAATTGGCAATTTAGTAATAGTCTGAAGCCACTCCACATCCTGTGAGGAGTAAAGCAATGAAAGTTTTGAAGTTATATTTTACAGCCATTAGTTTAAGAATCTTTCGAGACGAACTGCATTCTAATTACCTTCCAGTTAAGAGACGGGTCAACTTGATTAGCAACATAAGAAGCAAGTCCAGAACCATTTGTCTGCAGTGAACCCAAACTTTTTACTGAAACTAAATCAGATGATGAAATCAAGGGAGTGCTTGCAAAAATTGTAGCAAAAGTAAAATCAGTTGAGAATCAAAAGTTAGTAGTATTTGCAAATAGTATCAGAAGTTGAGAGTATTTGGTGAAAAAATTGTAAAATTGTATATTTGTTTGTAAAAAGTCAAACTAGAAGCACAATCAGATAATCCAAAACACACTCATCTCCATGCTTTTAGATTCGATTAAATGAAGCGAGAAGTTGACATTTGCAAACACTAATATTCAAACACTCCTAAATCAGATGATGAAAATTAACATACTCATATGAAGTAAATTTTAGTGTATTTACCCTGCCTATTGTGCCAAGGCCCAACCCCTCGGAACTTTTAATGTCAAGTTGGGTGGCAAGGCAAATCTGTTACACATAAATAAAGTTTTAATTGGCCAGAAAACACTAGCAAATTAATATAGTTAAATATCAGAATCATGTAAAGTTCAAACCAAGTCAATATGCGTTTTAAGTCTCTTCAACAAAAACGAAAACATTCTCAAATCACCTGTTCTTGATATCAGCTTCCCTTCGACCTAGCCTTGGAGTATCAACCGTAAGAACAATTGCTCGGAAACCAGCTTGTTCAGCCCTTCTCACAAGCTGTACAACAATGTTTCTATCTTTGAAAACCTAAATTGTAAGCAAAAAGATCTCTAATCAGGAGTAGTTTAAAGACATAAACATTAATTGAAAAGAACACACAGTAAAGATGAGACTCTTCACTCACTTGGAGCTGAAAGAATCGAATTCCAGGTCCAGTTGAAGCAACCTCTTCAACACTGCATGTACCCCATAAGGATAATGTCTACGACCAATCAAGCATCAATATATTACTAGCATGATTATAAAAGGTATTATGTTTTTTAGTTGTCATTCTCCACAGGCAACCAACTATGATCAATAAACACTTAACAAGAAGCAATCAATTATAGGGATAATTACAGAAAAACCCTGAGGTTCGAGCTAATTACAAAAGAACCCTTGAGGTTTGATTCCGCCTTACATTTTTCCCTTCGTAAGCAAAAACAAATTTCAAAAACCCCCTAATATTTGTAAAAATATTACAGTTACCCCCAAAAATTTAAAACAGAATCAAACTTAGAGGGGTTTTTTTGTAATTTTGAAACATGTCTGGGTTTTTTTGTAATTAGCCCAAATTTAAGGGTGTTTTGTAATTATCCCTTAATTAAATGAGAGGGCATAAAAATTCAAACCATGATGGTGCCAGCAGCTGATGCACCCCTTGCTGTGGCAAGCTCTCCTGTAATAAATTAAATTAATGAACCTTTAATTTAATTTTCCCAGCTCCTAACATTCAGGAATGCCATAACACAAAAAGGAAAAAAAAATCAGGAAAAATGTTATGCATGAATTTACTTGTGCTGGAAAATGATATCAGGGAAATGATAAGAGACAATTAGTTCCAGACCTTCAGGATGTGCCATTTTGTGCATAGCTGTTGGAGCAACCATGATGGGCATTGAGATCTTGTGACCCAAAATGGTAGTGCTTATATCAATTTTGCTAACATCAACTAAAATACGAGGCTGAAACCTGTGTCAAAATTAAATACTGAGTATTGGCAAAACAATGGGGAGATAGTATAAAAGTAATTGAAAATCATAAGCTTGTAATGTTTGCAAGTAGAATCAAAAATTGTGAATCAGAAGTTGAAAGTGTTTGGTAAAAAAAATTGTAAAGGCGCTCATTTGTTTATAAAAGTCAAATCAGAAGCAGAATAAAAAATTAAAGCACTCGTCTCCCTTTTCAGATTCAAACTAAATGAATCAGAATCAGAAACAGAAGTTAGCATTTGCAAACAATAAAAAAATAGTTTTTTACAGAAGCACTTTTTTTAGCGATTGCAAACACACCCATAATAAACTTACTCTTCGATTTTAGTGAGGAAAAAAGAAAGATGCTAAGGAAAATAAATTTGGTTGTTCTTTAAGTAGGGTTGAAAAGCGAACCAAGCTACTCGATACTCGATTCGAGATCGATCGTTAAAAGCTTGTTTGGGCTCGGTTCGTTAACAAAACAAACCAAGCTTAAGCACATTTTTCCGTTCGATAAAATGTAAAGATTCACTCGAGCTCGACTTGATTAGTAAAAAAGAATAAATTATGTGTAAAAATATCAAACTACTCGAGCTCGATTCGTGCTCAGCTCGACAAAAGATCGTTTAAGCTCGATTCAACTAATAATCAAACCAAGTCCAAACAAAATTTTTGAAGCTCGATTAAAATTAAAAAAAAAATTGAACAATATTATGTTCGGCTCGGCTCGATTCGCTTGCACTCCTATCTCTAAGGAAAAGAAAGCTTGAGCGACAAATCACTTTACTTTCATTGTTCCTCGAAAACAATCAAACCAGCTTAGGGTTTTCCATTGTTTTATTTTGTTTTGACCTTTTTCCCGCCATTTTCTTTTCCTCACAAATCTCTTGAACCAAACAGAGGGGGCGATAGCAAAACCTAACGGCATTGTAAAGATAAATTTGCTAATTTCATTCCTTATTATACGAAAAAAAAAAAATGAAGAGCACAAATACGAGAAACATAAATTTCTGAATCTAATGATACTTTACAATATCGTAGAGAAAGCACGTCGGTTCTCTTGGAGAGTCCACAGGTCCTCTGCACCAGATGCATAATAGTCGTACACCATCTTCGGTAATTTCTCCCTTGCAATGTCCTCATACTCCATAACATTGGTAACGCTTTCCATTTTTGGGGCTTGAAGACAGCTCTGGAATATCATTTAGAAAGCATAGAGTTAAAAATTAAGCCGATGCTTTACAGTTTATACTCAGAGATGGAGAAAATTCAAAGATCACCTATACCAGCAAAAGTGTGAGGTTACAGATAAAGATTTTTAAAAAAAGGAGGATAACAATGGGCCATCCGCTGGTCTATATCTATTCGTAATTTCGTATCACGATTTGTTGATTTTAACCCAAATGTGGCCCAATTCAAAGCTTAGGGCTATTTTTTTCTTTTTTTGAGAAAGTAGCTTAGGGCTATTTTTAATAGGCCTACATATCCCGGACTACGTGGAAATCCAAATTCATTTGGACTTACTTTTTGATACAAGTAAAAGAAAGGCCCATAGAGTTCAATTATCATCTTGTGAACACATATATTATTTGAAATTGAATAGCATAATTAAACACTCGTCATTTGATTTTGATATAAAAGATAGGAAGGTGTCCAATAGAGGTGTCAAACGGGCTTGGTATGATGAGCCAAAAGAAAACGGGTTGGACGGCTTAAACAAAGAATGGCCAGGTCAGTCTAAAATACAAAGAAAAAATCGGTCTACCAAGTCGTCCCGATTTTTTGGCCTAATGAGCTGGCAAAAAGTCGCTCATTCGGGCCTAATAAAGTGTAACCTTGATCCCAGCCATTTTATCAGTCGGTCCATCGGGCCGAACCGAATGTTACAGCATGCCATACATGAGTTGGCTTAATAGTATATTTTTGTTCCGATTATGATAGTAAAGGGTTTTTTGGGCATTTGTTTTGGTGGTTTGAAGGGTTTTGAACCTAAACTATATGAAATTGCTTATGGATTTGAGTAAGCAACAAAGATTAGGAAAGAGGAAGCTTCCAACTGTCCTACCATGAAAAATTTGATGTCATCTTTAATTAGATTTAAAGTATTGAGGTTTATATTTATCTAACAAATATTTCTTTTTTCTTGTCGATCCAGAATATTCTCACAACAAATTTGAGGCAAACCCCACACTTCCTTTGAACTATAGGATATTTGTCCTTCCCAAAGATAGCCCTTATCTTTAGAAGAAAATAGGCAATCCCAAAACTTCACTCCGCATTAGTCAAGGTCTGAAACCAATACCATAAATATTTTCCTTTCAAGGATGCAATTTTAAAAGTAGAACAAATATTTGTAATTTTGAATGATAGGTGAGTTTTTTTATTTCTTTTGTAATCCTTTTTAAATAATAAAAAAAAAGGGCTAGAAATCGTGCAGTTTCCTAGTAATGGGGAAAAATTATATTATATAATTCATTGGACAGTTTATAAGAAATGACTCAGAATGTGATGTACCGTTAAATCCTTTCTTTTTTCTTAATATATCGTGCTGATGATTTCATCAAGGGGATCAAACTTTAGTAAGTGATTTTGTAATTAGGTCATCACTCATCCATCCCCTTCCAAAAAAATAAAATAAAAAGACAACGTATATATTTTACGTCTTGAATAAAAACTATCAAAAATATGGAGAATAGTCTCAAAATAGTCATGTCCTGCCTAAGAATAAAAACTACCCAAATGTGGAGAATAGTGTCAAAACAGTCACATACTGCCTGTCACAGTAAATGCAGAACCCAATATGCACTGATGCCAAAATTTGATCCCTCTTCTTAATTATGGAAAGGATATTAATGCCTAGATAAGAAAAAATCGATGACCATTATAAGTTTATAGGGTTGATGTCGAACCGAGCTGAGCCGAATTTTTTAGAGTTTTAGCTTGACTCATTCATTCTCGAATCAAACTTGAGCTTAATTAATCGAATATATTGATGGTTCACAAACTTTTCCGAATTTGAGCCCAAATGAGTTAAGCAAAAAAATAAAATTATAGGGGATGTATGGATGTGTTTTAAGTCCAATTTCCAGGTTTAGTGTTGGAAATGAATTTTCAAACTTTATTGGTTTTCGTATGAGAATTGAGAATATGTTTGGTTTGTTGTCGAATTTACGTTTAGAAATGAAAATGTGTTTAGTTAGGATTAGGCCAGGTGGGTTGAACCTCTATAAATTGACGAGTGTTGTTTACATTCCGCACCTTTATTATTGTCTTATATTATTTTTGACATAGATTTGCGTGATTGTAGTGTATTTTTGGTAGGGATGGCACCAGGCGGGTTTGGGGCGGGTTTGGCCAAACCGGGACCCGCCACGCCAAGGAAAAATTAGACCAGGGACCCGCCCCGCCCGCCTCAAGACCCGCCCCGCCCGCCCCGCCTCAAAACCCGCGGGGGTCTAGACCCGCTAGACCCGCCAAGTATTTTTTTAAATTATAATAATTTATATTTTTCTATTTTTGACCAAATTTTCAAAAGTAATCTAATGCCAATAGGTTAAAAAATAAATAAATATAATTATTCAACTTATTATAACTATTTTTTTAGAATTGGCTACTATTAAGATTTTTTTTTAAAAAATACTATTAGTATACTACAATAATACTCAACTAATATTTAAAATAAATATTCAAAGTAGAATATTACAAGATATTATATTAGTAAATTAAACTTTAAAAGTAAATAATATTATATTAGTACTCAATTAATATTTTTAAACATATAACACTCAAATTTAAAAATACATAATGCAAAAATATTTCAATATATATTTAAAAATATAGTAAAAATTAATATGCGGGGCGGGTCCGGGCGGGTTCTATTGGACCGGGACCTCGCCCGGACTCCGGGCGGGTTTTGTAATTTTGGACCCGGGACCCGCCCGGGACCCGTTTATCCGGTCTAGACCGCCGTCGGCGGGTTTGATGCGGGGGCGGGTTTTGACCCGCCCCATTGCCATCCCTAATTTTTGGCATCGTTTTGCGTGATTATAGTGTATTTTCACATAAATTTGCGTGATTGTGGTGAAAACTTGTTTGGATGTATTTTCAAAAGAATCTTTCCATAAATAATGAAAATCGAAAATGACTTTATTTTATGAGAATTTCTTAAACAAACATAAATTCGGTTTTAAGAGCAGGTTGGAAATTGGAAAATTGTAATTGGAAACAATTCCATACATACCCATATATTTCCAAAACGCACAAAATATCTACTCAAATCTATTATTTAATTCATTAAAAAAATAAGTTTATTCAAATGTTTTTATATTTATCATAAGTGAACGCCAAAATCATAAAAAAACGGTTTTGAGAAAGGGATCACCGAGTCAACAAGACAAACTCGCCAACCATAGAAAGGGAAGAACCTCGCCACCGAGAGAATTTGCTAAGAATTTTATCCATGAACGATAAAAATTAAAAATTAAAATCAAACTATTAGTTTAAGTTATACAAATTAGTTCATGAGCTTACTTAACGAGTTTAATGAGTAATGACAAGCTAAATATCTCTAAATAGAGGTGACAAAATTGGCTCAAATATAAAGTTTGAGTTTCATTTTTAGAGCTCAAAGGGTCGTGTTTACTTTGGTCGGTCAAACAACTCGAAGCCCGACAGCCCGAACGACTCATCCAAAAATACACGTGGGTTTGGATCACAAGAAATGCCCAATCAAATTTCTGACCCGACCCAATTTTATGGATTGGTCCGTTGGGCTTCGGTTGGATCGGTCGGGCCACCCATTGCAAGCTTTGTCTCTAAGCGTGAGTAAGGTTCATTTATCATTAACGAGCTTCATTAAATGAGCTCAAACGAACTTTTATCGAAAGTCGAACTCATTGATTTATGTTCATTTGCATGCCTATAAATTTCAGCCTTCATCCCAAGTAATAAGATACATATAGTTCTATATCAGAGAAAATGGAGAAGATCAATATAGTTTTTAGCCTTGATTTTAGTCCTCATTACACCAGTCCACTCTAAATACTACTCCGAAAGCCACCCATACGAGCCGGTCCAGTTAAAAAAACCCATCTCCGGTTCTACCTCCACGACATCCTAAGCGGGAAAACCCAAAGGCCGTCAAAATAGCCGGTCCAAACAGTACCACCACTCCCCAATCGGGGACAAACTGACGCCGTTTGGCACCCTACGCGCAATTGACGACCCACTAACGGAAGGCCCCGAGATAACGTCGAGAGTCATCGGGAACGCGCGTGGATTGTACGTGTCGGCGAGCCAGGACGAGATCTTGGATCTGGTCCTGTGCGTCGATCTCGGGTTTACAAGTGGCGAGTTCAATGGGAGCTCATTAAGCGTGTTTTCGAGGAACCCGGGTACGGATAAGGTCCGGGAATTGGCGGTTGTCGGGGAGAAAACGGTTCAGGTATGCGAGGGGGTTCGTATTGGTGAGGGGCGTGTATGGTAATCCTTATAATGGGGATGCTGTTCTTGAGTACAATGTGACGGTTGTTCATCCTTAGAGGGATTTTATTTATTTATTATTACGTTTTGATTTTATTGTGAAAATTTGTGTGGGCGTGAATTTTTTTTCTTTTTTTTTTTTTTGAGTTTTGGTTTTGAGGGGTATGTTGTTTCGATTGTTGTTTAAGACGCGGAATCTTGTTTTGGAAATAAATGAGAATTACTTAACAGTACTGATGGATTTTAAGTGCATTTTATATTTGAAATTTTTTTATAAATAGTAATGGAGCCCGTAACCACACTTATAATCGACTGCGCAGTGCAATAGCTTGCAAATCACGTCAATCGATAAAGCGCAATTTTTTTATCATCGTATAATACAAAAACTAATCTTGAGTTTAAGTTAATTAATTGACTGCAAAAATTTACCATTGTATAATAGCATTTAAATTAGAGATAATTACAAAAACTAATCTTGAGTTTAAGTTAATTAATTGACTGCAAAAATTTACCATTGTATAATAGCATTTAAATTAGAGATAATTACAAAAATTACTCTTGAGTTTATGTTAATTACAAAAAAAAGCCAAAGATGTTTAAAAATTCCGAAAAAAAAAAAATCCTTGAAGTTTGGTTATGTATTTAATTTAAGGGGATAAGTATAATATTTTGTAAGAGTGGTATTTGAAATATATTTGCTTATAAAGGAAGCAAAGTGCAATACAAAATCAAACATTAATGGATTTTTTTGTTATTTTCAATATCCTCTGTTTTTTTAATAATTAACTAAGACCTCATGGATAGTTTTTGTAATTATCCCTTTAAATTAGGAGTCATTGAGAAAACTACCTCTGAAATTTAACCTAATTACAAAAACACCTAGTCATCTTTCAAAATTACAAATACCCCCACCCCCCTCTCTCTTAATGTATTATAAACACCCCCTTTGCGGTTTTTATTCACTTAACAAAAGCAAATACACCCTCTTGACGGTGCAATTGGTAAAATGGAAAAATATCAAAGAGTAATTGTAATTTTAAAAAATAGTTGGATTTTTTTATAATTGGAGTGAACATCAAGATTATTTTTTGTAATTAACCTTTTAAATTACCGTTGTTGTCTTGAAAACATCCTTAGCCGATTCCCTTCAAAGAATCAATTCTCATTGTTATTCAATTTCTTACATTATATTTGAGATCCAGAAGTACTGAAATGAAGTTGGAAAAAGGAATTGGTGTCCAAAACATTATTCTGAATCCAGATACACATCAAGTTACAAATACTAGGTAACATAGATTTGTGAAGGACATGCCTGGTAAATAATTCAGGCAGCTAAAATACCTCTCTGTAACATGGCTCCTTAAAATGGTTCTCTCTCCACTGTTTTGTGCTGTGACACGAACCCAATTTACAAACGAGGTGCAACACGAGGGGCGTCCCAAGGCGCCATAATGTGGGCACGGGTAATTTCCTTGATTGAGCGACAACCACTCAACGCCATCGTCAACTCAAACTCATCGTGAAGCATTTGAAGGACTTTTCTTACACCTGCCTCACCGTCAGCTGCTAGGCGAAAATTACTGGCCGTCCAATCTGTAATCGACAAATTTAAATAAAAAAAAAAACCTTGAGGTTTGAGCTAATTATAAAAAACCCAGAGATGTTTTAAAATTACAAAAGCCCACTCAGGTTTGATTATGTCTCACATTTAAAGGGTAATCTGTAATATTTCTAAAAATATCATGGGGTTCGAAATGTTTTTGCTTACAAAAAGAGGAAAATGTAAGATAAAATCAAACTTCAAGGGGTTTTTTGCAATTTCAAAAACTTTTGGGTTTTTTTGTAATTAGCCTGAACCTCAGGGAGGTTTTTGTAATTATCCATATTAATAAAGGACTTACAAATACACCAGATGCTCCAAGTGCTAATGCTTTAAAGACATCGGTTCCACGCCTAATCCCACCATCTAGAAATACAGGAACTCCCTCTGCGGCTTTCACAACCTGCAAGTTAAAAATATTAGGATAAATTACAAAAACTACCATTGAGTTCAACTTCAATTTACCAAAAAAAAAAACACTAGCTATCTTCCAAAATTACAAATACTATTACATGCTCAAATACCTATTTGAAGTTCGTATTTGCATAATAATCACCCATTCACCCCTACGAACAGGGTGCAATTTGTAAAATAGAAACAAATATCAAGTAGGTATTTGTAATTTTGGAAGATAGTTGAGTTTTTTTTGTAGTTAAGACTAAATCTTAGGTTGCAATTGTATAGTTCACCTTTCTAACCTAAGTTTCACATGATGAAATTTAGTAATGACTATAGACAAAAGTGAATAGAACCTCTTCCAAGGCCATTATTGTTGCAGGAACATAATCGAGCTGTCGAGCTCCATGATTTGACACGATAATCCCTGCTACTCCAGCTTGTACGGCCAGTCTTGCTAAATAATACGGAAAAAAAAAAAAAAAAAAAAAAAAACATTAGGGAGTCCTGAGTAAATACTAAATAAGAAGAAGAAATACTTCAATTCTGATACATGGTGCCTACCGTCCTCAGCAGTTAATATTCCCTTCACTAGAATTGGTAATTTAGTTATAGTCTGAAGCCACTTCACATCCTGTGCAAAATAAACCGATGAAATTAAGTTCGTCAAGTTATATAAACCAGAACTTGCTTTAAGAATCTCGTGAGTCGAACAGTATTTTTACCTTCCAGTTAAGAGACCGGTCGACTTGATCAGCAACATATGTAGAAAGTCCCGAGTCGTTTGTCTGCAGTCATTCCATATTTTTTATTGATGCCAAAAAAAAATGAAGAAAATTAAAAATACTCGTATGAAGTAACTTTTGTGTACTCACCCTGTCTATCGTGCCAAGGTCCAAGCCCTCAAGTTCTTTAATGTCAAGTTCGGCGGCAAGGCAAATCTGAAACACATAAATAAAGCTTTAATTGGACGGAAAACACTAGCTGAAGCAGGAATATAGTTGGTTATGACAAGCAAATTTATAGTGAAATATCAGAATTATTCAACCAAATCAATCAGTGTTCAAGTCTCTTCCAAATAAAAAAGTAAAATTAAATAAATAAATTTAAAGATTCCTTAATCACCTGTTCTTGATATCAGCTTCCCTTCGGCCTAGCCTCGGAGTATCGACTGTAAGGGCAATTGCTTTGAAACCGGCCCTTTCAGCCCTTCTCACAAGCTGTAGAACAACGTTTCTATCTTTGAAAACCTAAAATAAAAGGCAGGAGCAATTTAAAAATCAATACTCACATCAAAAAACATCACATAGCAATAAGCACTTAAAGATAGATAAAACTAGTTATGTTCACCAAATCGAGAATCGACAATAAAGATGAACTCAAACTCACATAGAGCTGAAAGAATCGAATTCCTGGTCCAGTTGAGGCAACCTCTTCAACACTGCATGTACCCCATGAGGATAATGTCTACAACCAATCAAGCATCAATTAGTAGCATGATTATAAAGGTATTACAGTTTTTTGTTGTCATTTTCGACAAGCAACCAACTATAATTAATAAACACTTAACAAGAAGTAATTAAGTAAAGGGATAATTGCAGAAAAACTCAGAGGTTTTTGAAATTTGCAAAAAGCCCCTTGAGGTTTGATTCCACTTATGTTTATCCCTTAATAGCAAAAAAAACATTTCACAAACCCCCCTAATATTTCTAGAGATATTACAATTACCCCTTCAAGACATAATCAAACATGAGGGGGCTTTTTATAATTTTAAAACATCTCTGGGATTTTTTGTAATTAGCCCAAACCTCAGGGGGGGCTTTTGTAATAATCCCTTAATTAAATAAAAGGGCATAAAATTTCAAACCATGATGGTGCCAGCAGCTGATGCTCCCCTTGCCGTGGCAAGCTCTCCTGTAATACAGTAGGGTCTAATTCAGAAACGAATTCGCACAAATTCCAACCAGGAACGAAAACGTTGTCCGAAAAGCCAACTAAGACTTAGCAGTTAGCATCTAATTAAGAACAACTGAGAACCATGTTTATAAGTGAAGCTTCTTTTGTATATATTGGCTCAAGTTTGTATGTTAAAAAAGTAATTTTAGACACAGTCCTATTAGTAACACAAAAACGCGCCATTCATCATTTAGTAACACGGCCAACCTCTAATTTAGTTTTTCCATCTCCTAACATTCCGGCGTGCCATAACAAGAATATATCACGGAAATGTTCACTTCTGTTGGAAAATGATAAGAGACAAGTTCCAGACCCGTACCTTCAGTATGTGCCATTTTCTGCATAGCTGTCGGAGCAACCATGATGGGCATTGAGATCTTGTAACCCAAAACGGAAGTGCTTATATCAATGTTGCTAACATCAACTAAAATACGAGGCCGAAACCTGTGTCAAAAATCAATACGAGTATTTGGCAACTGAAAAAACAGATGTAAGATAATGTTATAAACTTATTATCTTTGTTTGGTACAAGGATTTTGGTGAGGAAAAGGAAAAAAAAAAGCTAAGAAAATAAATTTTGTTTGTCTTTGCGGAAAATACTAAGAAAAAGAAAAACCTCGAGGGAGAGATTCAAGTTTCCACTCACAAAGATGAGTAAAATGAGAAAAAAAAAGCCTAATGAGACGATTATCTGCCCATTGCCTTCTTCCCCCTCATTGTTCCTTGAACTCAATCAAACGAGCTTAGGATTTTGTATAGTTTTATTTTGTCGACCGTTTTATTTTCTCATAAAAAAACTCTAGAACCAAACAGAGTATGAAAGCAAAATCAAAGACATTCCTTATTTTAAAAAAAGTGAAGAGAACCAATCGGAGAAACATAAAACATTGTACTAATGAATACTATAATGTGATTGACATATTACAATATCCTAGAGAAAGCATGTCGGTTCTCTTGGAGAGTCCACTGGTCCTCTGCACCAGATGCATAATAGTCGTAAACCATCTTCGGTAATTTCTCTCTTGCAATGGCCTCAAACTCCATAACATTAGTAATGCTTTCCATTTTTTGAGAAGTCATGCCAGCTCGAAAACAGCTCTGGAATATCATTCACAAACAATCAAGTCTAGATAAAATTCAAGATCACTTCCTACCGTAAAAGGAAATTACGAAGATAGATGAAGAGCATTATTCAAATTGAACTCCATATATAGTGTGTACCTAATAAAAAATCACTTCAAGATCCTAGTACAGAGTAACTGAATCTCCGGAGTGGTGTATAAGATTGATGCTACCAACATTACACATCCATTAAATTGATTTTCTCGAGACTCGTCAAGACCGCCTTTGGTAATTAATGTGAAACATTTGGAGCATATACAAGACAAATCACCACTTTATTAAGCACAGTCATTGATTCATTGTGGCATATTCACAAACAAGATGCATCTTTCAAATAAGTAAGCTAACCGCTATAAAGAGAGCAATCTATAGATCCCCATCAAAAAACTATTCAAGTCCAATTGATGAGTTTCAACATACCCACATTTACACCACGAGATTGTAGCTCAAGTGGTATCGGTCAACCTTTATAAGGGTGTTAACCGGGGTTTAAACCCAGTATCTTTCAGTTTCTTTGAAATTTATCCCCTTCACTCCAACCAGTACTCCCAACTTATTAAAAAAAACATACCCACATTTATACGGATCACCAGAATCCCAGCAATATATATAATTATATATATTATATCCAACATAACCCTTCTTGATGAGAGTTACCGAGCTCAATCAGGGATGGAACTGAAATTAATTCATGAATGCAATTTCACTTCAATGGTGAATATATTGAAATATCTTGGGCAGGTCAAATAATCAAAAAAAAAAGAGAAAAATAATGAAATTCCATAATAATCATCCATAACTCTAATGAAGGTGACGGGTACTCCAGTTGTCATTAATCATGTTAAATCTTGAAACCCATGAAAAAGAAACACACAGCAAAACATGGAATCATCTCATCGGACAAAACAGTTAATATCTACCCCCACATTTTCAGAAAAGCACCGAAAAAGAAATAATAGTATCTAGTATGAAATTGAAAAAGACCACCCAGTTTGAAACATCAAAGAATGGAAAACACAAAAAATAGAAACCAAAAATGAAAACCCCGAAAGTTGCTAGAACAAACCTATGAGCCAAGACGCTTACGGAATCGAGAGAGAGAGAGTTTTCAAATATGATACGCAGTGGAGAAATATATACGAACAAGAACCCAACCTCAAAAACTGATGTGACCAGGGCCAAACTAAAGAAAAAGGAAATAAACGACAAAAATGGTGACAGGGTTCAAGATTAAACCTTTCTGTATCTAATCCGCAGCCAGATTAGTGATTATAAATTCCAAAGTACTATCTTTTTTTCTGTTTAATTAACAATATTATTTTGGTAATCAACCAAAAAGTCTGATGGGGACTTTAATATTAATTTCACAAAGCCACTAATCTATTTTGTTATTCTATCATAAAGTAGTAAGATTCTTACATTACAGAAAGACAGGTTCAGACTAATTACAAAAAAAACCCAAAAAAAAATCGGAAATTATAAAAACGTCCCTTTTACATCCCCAATCACCCATTTCTCCCCAATCACTTCCCCAATCACCAACCAAACATACATTACGCTTTCCGTCGATTTCTCTACTAATACACACATTTCCCAATACATCGCATCAAATCCCTTCCCAATCACTTTCCGTAAACTCCCCCAATCACTCACAATCACTAACAAAACATACCCTTACATTTCCCTCTCACATGCGAGAAAAACATTTCGAAAACTCCATTTATGTTTATCAAAATATTATAGTTACTCCTTAATTTTAAGACACGATCAAAACTCAAGGGTTTTTTTTTAATTTTCAAAAACCTCATCTTTTTTTTAAGTATCCCTATTAATTAATGAAGGACAATATAATTTATAACTTGGTCACTATTTGTAAAGGAGGAAGCTGCAGCAATCAGTTTCTACTTATTATTTCACTGACAAATATGCCTATAGTCAAATTTAAGTGACAATTTGACTTATCTATATTTTTGCCAAATAAAATCTAGCTTGTGGGTGAGTTGTGATTTTATAAAATACTGGAGGTTTTAATGTAAATTATGTGTGATGTCAACAATAATGATGTTCGTATTTGTGTCTCACAGATATAGATACAAATTATTTGCAATAAAATAACTTATACAGAGTTTCCCAAAGAATAATTATAATTATTGTAATTGATAATTTATTTCTTATCTTAATATTTTTAATACTCCTTCAAAAAAAACTATTTTTTAATAAAAGCATGTATATTAATATTTCATGTGGTAATGCCAGAGAATGGGCTGCATTTATTTGATGATGGGTTGGCCCATACAGCTCCATTCCCCAAAATTAAGTACAGATATAGCCCAACACCTAGAAATGAGAGAAGGCCAGGGTGGAATGTCGACCATTTATTGCCAAATGAATCACTAAAGTCTAGGGTTGCAAATTAACTAGGTCTCTCAGGAGATATTCGGAGCTCGGCTCGATAAAAACTAATTTGAGTTCATTTAATAAAGCTCGTTAAGGTAAATAAACCAGCGCGAGGTATGATTCGATAAATACAAGTGAAAGCAAGTTCTCGTTAAGTAAACTAATTAATAATTTGACTTTTTTTACTTTTTATGATAAATATAAAATATTTAAATTTATTTATTTGAACAAAATTATATATCTTAATAGAATATTAGGCGTTTTAGATATCTATAATTTTATTCAGTAATAAATTGAAGAATAATTTGATTTATAATTGATATTTACTAAGTTCGTTTAGGTTCAATTAAACTTGAAAAAATTCGTAAGTCATTTATAAACGAGTTCGGCTCGATAATAAACGAGTCAAATTTAAACTCTCAAAAGATTGAATCCGTTCGGTTCGATTGCAGCCTACTAAACTCTAATTCAATTTACCATCATCAAACAACAACGACAACAAATTCTTTTTCTTTATCACATCTGAGTACTTATGATGAAAAAACTTAGTAAACTCTAATCAATTAAAATAACTCTAAATCATCTAATAAGAAAATACAATAATGAGTTTGTCCCCTGAGTGCGTTCGTGTTTGGTGAATATTTAAAATATATACGAATTAATAAAAAATGATTTAAAAGTCGACTTATATTATGAAGTTGCAGTAGCCAAAATAATACATTTTGTAACTTTGAATTTTTGGCAATTTAGACAATTGGAAAATGGGTTTATTTATACTGGCAAGCTCTAGTTGTGAAATATTTCAAGCAGTCGAATTATTGGCAGTACCAAGCCTTTCGTTCCTGCCCAAAATGAGCCACAGGCCCATAAATAACTTCAACGACCAATGTGCCATATGCAGGTCTATCTCTATTACTATCCAAATGTGGCCCATTTAAAATCTTGGGCCTGGTTAATAGCCCAACACAACTCGGACTACATGGAAATCCAAATTCATTGGACTTACTTTTGGGTACAAGTAAAAAAGGCCCATAGATGATCATCTAGTGAACACATATATTATTTGAAATTGAATAGCATAATTAAAAGTTTTTTTTTTTTTTTTAAACCAAAAGTAAATATCATTACTAAAGCGATCGAATCGCAAAGCGTTACGGATAAAGAGAGGAGGATTAGGGCGCGATTGGATATGCTTTCATTTTGAAAATTTTCATTTTCTTTAGAGAATAGTGGTAAAAGAAATTTTGGAAGAAAAATATGAATTTTGAGAGTTTGATTGGATGTGAGATGAAAAATAATGATGAAAGTTGATTTGATTTAAAAGTAATAAAATAATGATTGAATATGATTGGTAGTTAGAAGTGTGTGAGTGAGTGAATAGTGAAATTTGTGGGAGGGTGTTTAATAATGATTAGTTTTTGTGAAAAGATGTGTAGATGTGATTGGTAAAGAAAAAAATGAGAAAAAGTAAAAGTGGGAGAATAGTATATTTTTGAAAAATTCATAAACAATCGCATTTTTGGTCAAAAATTCTCCAAATGAACGAAAATGGATTTCTCCCACATCCAATCGCGACCTTAGATCTCCACTCTTGGACACGGACATAGAATTAGTTGCTCTAGCTAACACATGGGCAACTCCATTCGCCGATCTCTCACAAAAACACAAGACACATTAGGCATACTACTAAGTAAATCTTTACATTCATTAATGACATCTAGAAAGAAAGAATTATCTATCAACTTTCCTCTTAAAGCGTTGATGATGATGGCTCAAAAGCTACCTTTAAAACCGTAAGCAAGTGCACCTATCGTTTTATAATATAGATTATTGAGTACCGAGTGTCATTCCCACGAGGATTGTAAGTACTAATAATTATTGTCTTTTTGTTATTTAATCTAACAATTTTGAGTTTTGTGTTTGATGAAAAAGGAAAACAAATTATAAATTGTAAAAATGAAGTACAATTTGTAGAATAAGAAATCAAGAGATAGGAGTGTGTTTGAATGTAAAATCTACAGAATGTTTTTGTGATTTGACAAGTTAAAAGATTCAACCATAAGCCCTAAGCAAAAACCAACCTCTTTTAATAAAATCTCATGCTATGTGGACGTAGAAATTCCCGATTTAAGTTAATCCCTTTCTCAAGGCGAAAAACTCCTAATCTCAAGTTGATTAATCAAATCTCTTTCTAGTTAAAACCCCAAGATTGCATTATAACGATTTATGAATTCCCATATTAGGTTTGACCCTAATCCGGGAAGATTTATGTCGTCTATATCTAGATTGCATGCAACTCTTTTCACTTATACAATTTCTTTTTCACCATAAATCTTTCGATTTACCCGATGAAGAAAAGATATCAAATCAATATACCTAGGAAATATTAACTCGAATGAGATAAGCATGATATAAGTGAATCACACAAAGATATGAGAATTTTATTAAAAACATACAAACCTTAATCACAAATCCATTCTAGAGTTCATTACACTCAAACACTAAGATTTTAGCTACTCATGATTTTGACAAAAGAGTAAATTACACAAGAAGATTTAAGCATTGTAGACATGGTGTACTTATCTTTCTCAAAACCTCAATGGACTTCTTCCTTGATTGATGATGTTGCTCCAAGCCTTCTTCTCCAATATTGCCCCTGCCTTTCTTCTCCAAGACCCCTTGATCCCAATTCTACTTAATGAAATGAATACAATGAATATTTCTGAATATCTAATGAATACCTCTCCCAACTTCAACCTTGGCTTTTATAAGCAACCAATACAATGATAGACTCTCTTTTATTAAACAATCACCCCCATTTTCCTTGTTGGTTGGTGAATTATTGTATTCAAGTGATGAGGAGGGACATGGAGACATGTTTCAAAGAAAAATAGGGTGTTAAAAGAGTACAAAAGTGGCAAAATGGGTTGGTTGGTGAGTTTTCCCCAAATTCCGCAAAGAAAAGTTGCAAAAAGAGGTCCCGGACACGCCGTGTTGGCGTTGAAAGACGGCCAGGCCGTCTTTGCACTAAATTTGTCAAGAATTGCACGACACGGCCGTGTTTGACAACACGGCCAGCCAGGCCGTGTTATGCGACACGGCGGGCGTTCGAACTTTTTTGTGCGATTTTTCCTCCTCTTTTGATCCCCTTCAACATGGTCGTGTTGCCGCTCGACACCCCTGGCCGTGTTGGACCAAAAAGGCCCCAAAATGAGCGTTTGGCTTGGGATTTCGAGCGTTTACGCATCCTTAAACTCCCGGTATGATTTGACATGAATCCATGGTCCGAAATTCACCAAAATTAGCCCGAATGGTCAATCTACATCAATAAAATCACCTCGGAGTAATATGAACCATGTACAATCAAAAATTTACAAAACTAACAATAAAATAACTCGAATTCTACTCAAATATACACATAAAACATGCATAAAAACACCCTTATCAATGACCACCAGGGAATCGGTCTCGGGAGACTTATCAAAGAATCCTTCCAATTAATCTTCAACCAACACAATATCTCACGATACTAAGGGCTTGGCAATTTCGGGAAGAAGATGGCTGCCATTTTGCCATGTATTCGCCGCTTATAAATTTGTCGTCCCAATCTCAAGTACTCGCCAAAACCCAACATATTCATATCATGAAAAATTGCCGCATCAACGTTACACTTGAATGAACCACCGCTTGGCTTGCTCCACGTTATAGCACCATCACCCCGATGACATAAACCAATATGACCACTCACATACCCGCATCACTCCATTGCAACAACATCACACCAAAGACGATTGACTACCGGGATGGAGACATAGAAGATTGCTTCCAAATAATATCGTTTCGTCGTCCATAGCGACCACATCAACATAAAGATTCTCGACACTTTAAATCACTTGAAGCCGTATCCCAAATGGGTCAAACATGATAAAAAGACAGAGGTTCCGAAAAATTCACATTCATTTGGTAGGAGGGATAAAGAACGCTTTGCAAAAGAAAGAAGAAAAAGCATGAGAAACCGTCAGTATTCATATTACATACGGTGACGAGTGATGAAGTTGTACTGCCTTCAGCCAACAATCTCTCCTTAGTTGGTAAAATATTATGGCATGCTCTCCACACAACATTTTTCACTTTTGTTGGAACTTTCAATCCCCACAACCCTTTCCAATCAAAATCTCTTGCAAAATTAAATTGATCCTCCAAATCGCTACATAACAATCGATAGCCTGGATTTAATCGAGGAACATCTTTCTTATTCCCACACCACATCCATTTATTTCCATTATGGCCAACACTCGAGGAATGCTCATAATTAAATTTTGATCCCGTAAATTGAACAAATCCCTAACAATATCTTCATCTCCTTTGAAAAACCTCGATTTCATCGGATTATGAACATAAACAATCGCATCGGATATTGGAGGGGATGAAACAAACGCATTTTGATCCGTGTAGCCATGGTTCACCCCAAACATGATACATTTCCCATCACCAACTTTCATTCTACGGTTTTTATCACATTTTCCTTGCACGCTTCAGATCTTTACGCTAAACAAAGCTTGGATTAGATCCAAGTCGAGCACTCGATAAGTTGGAATTGGGATAATATCTACCTTTAAAAATACGAGCCACAAGAGAAGTATTATCGGTTAAAACACCCATCATGTGATTATGAAATAATGAAGGAAGGCGTCGTTGTCCCAAAAAGAAAAAAAGGTACAATGCGGGAGTTTGTCACGCGAGGCTTGCATGCAGTGTAATTTATATACCGACATAGTTTGCGAGACTATTACATCGAGTGCAAAGGTTTGTCATAGAATTTCAATAGGTCAGTCAACATGCGGGAACTTCCTTTTAGCAATTTTTCCAGGAAAAGTGGATGAAATTCAGGAATGACAAGTATAAGTTATATTTGAACTCTCAAATTTAAATCCAATCTGTTTATTGTTTCTTATGCTTAAAAAACTTATTATATATATATATTGTTTATAATACTTTCATTTAAGATTTTATAATTTAGAAAGAATTCATAGTATCTTCTAAAAATATATAATTAAAATATATTTATCTATATCAACCCATCAAGTTTGGGTTTGAGACAAATTGAAAGCTAAAGGTATGTATGGATGTGTTTTCAAATACAATTTCCCACTTTACAATTATTTCAAAAAAATGAGTTTATGTGTGTTTAGGAAATTCTCAATAGAAATAAAGTTATTTTCGTTTTCATTTTTTTTATGGAAACATTCTTTTAAAAACACGACACCAAATAATTTTTCACTATAATCACGCAAATCTATGTGAAAATACACTACAATCACGCAAATCTATGTCAAAAATACATTAAAAACTATAACCAAACATATTTTCATTTATAAATAGAAATTGAGAACAATTACAAACCAAACATATTCTCAATTCTCACACAAAAACACCAATAAAGTTTGAAAATTCATTTTCCAACATCGGAAGCGAAAATTCGATTTTAAACACATCCATGCATCCCCTAAATTCTTACAAACCTCAATGAATTGAATTTTAAATTCAACCAGCCCTCAATCCATTACCATTATACAAACATCAAGTTATGTCTTTAAATCTGAAAGTGAAAACATAGAAAGAAGCGTGCTTTCTTGAAGGGTCAGAAATAACATGATGGATTTTGGGAGGCAGAAGTCGCATCTACCATCTTGTCAAAAAACCAGATGTCTCTGTCAACAATTATATAATAAATTAATACTACCACAAACGACATTTTCTGGTTGATTTCTCACATCCAAACAAAAAGCTGCCCAACAAAGTAACAATTTCTGATGGGACACAACAAACAGCCTTAAAACCATGCATTTTTTAGGCAAAGAAACAAAACATGAAACACAAAAAGATAATGCAAAGAAAAGTAGAAGAAAAGAAGGGATATATAAACATATCTCTTCTAAGTTTTACCCATGTTTCAACTTTCCAACTCCGTTACACAAATTTGTGTTAGAAGACTCTTACATCCACTTTTTCTTAATAATGTACATGAAATTGACCCAAGAATGAAAATTGGTTACTTCGGTTGTGTATTGAACCCTGAGGTAGGGGTGCAATGGCGGAGGAGGGGACCAATCCGCCCCACCCCACCCATTTTAAAAAAAAAAAATAAAATTACACTGTATAATTTGAAAAAAAAATATTTTAAATATATTTTATATGATTTTTTTTATTCTACCATCCCACTTTCGCGAATCGCCCACCCTAAAAATTTCTTGGCTCGCCCTTGTAGGGTGTAAAGTCGAGTTCGACGGAGCTTTACATTTTATCGAGCGGAAGAATGTGTTCAAGCTTGATTTGTTATGTTAACAAACCGAGCTCAAACGAGCTTTTAAAGATCGAATTCAATCGAAGATCGAATAGTTTGATTCGGTTTTTACCTAGAGGAGATGCATTCCATTGTTGGAAAATAAATTTTGGAAGCTATTTGTTTTTGTATGAAAAATAAAAATATATTTGATTTTATTTCTGAATTTTGGTAATCGTGCATGTTTGGAAATGAAAATAATATTTCATTATAGTAATCGTGTATGTTTGGAAATGAAAATAATATTTCATTATAGTTTTGGGAGATTTTCTTTTTTTTTTTTACATTGAAATGAAAATTTGTTAATTTATGTTTTTTTTTGAAAGGGTTAATTTATGTTTTTTAAGTGTGCTTTCACGTAGATTTGTTTGATTATGGTGAAAACTTATTTAATTATGTTTCCAAAATCATATTTTCATGAAAACTTGAAAATTGAAAATGACATTATTTCCATCCTAAATAATTAGAAAACGACGAAAGACACTTTAAAACATAACCTCATATTGACAAAACCTTTGATACTCAAATCAACAAGAAATTCAAGAACTGCGTTTATAATTGGGGGGTGAGTGGATGAGATCTCATGTTTCGTTTTTTCTATTCCACTTCTTATTTTATTTATTAGATGAAAGAAATGTGTACAATTATGACATAATTTTATATACGTGTCATTCATCGATTTAATAGAATAAGAATGAAACATGATGAAACAAAAGATCTCAATATGTATTTGGGTCCCGGGTCTCACGGGCTTTAGTAATAATCTTTTGTACAATTTCATTAGTCTTTTTTTGTACAATTTTGAATAAGTAATTGTTGCACAGACATTGAATAGTAAATTTGAGCCTAAATTATTGAATGGATTAAATTAAAACATAAAAAAATGGAAAAATTATCCATATCACCCGAAAAGCACAAATAGTAAAATGATATATATAACAATCAAGCAAACACAAACTCACAAAACAAAAAACAAATACAGCAGCATTATTAGCCCAGGAAAAAGGACTAATAACAATTTATCCAAATCATGACCATTTGAACTCTTGTTACCTTCATACAATTTAGGCTCCATATTCTCAGCCCGACCCGGGTTTTTTCCGCCACAGTTTTATTGCTAGCAGCAGAAAATATTCCACTAGAGCAAATAGGATTCTGCAAAAATCTTGAACTTGTAGGACTTGTTTGGACATAATTAGTGCACAAACCATTATTTTCTCGAATATCAAGCCTCTCTCCAAGCCTAATTATAAAATCTTGAGGAAATAAAAGCTCTCCACTAAGCTGATTTCTGCTCAAATTCAACATATCCAAACAAGGCAGTGTCCCTAATTCTGGTGGCACTGTACCATTTAGGCTGTTGTTATCCAAATACAGTGCAGTCAAATTTGTCAAATTTGAAAATGGGTCTTGAATTGGGCCTGTCAGCCCACAACCCGAAAAGCCCAACACTGTAATTTTTGAAAGTGACCCTATGAATTTAGGGAAACTTGAATTTAATGGGTTGCCCTCCATTATTAAATACTGTAATTGCTGCAAACCTGTAAAAAAATCAGGATTTGACCAGTCAACAAATTATGACTCAAATCCAACAAAACTAACCTCTTTAATTTCCCAAACTCATGAGGCAAATCCCCTTGGATTTTGTTGTGGCTTAAATCAATCTTTTCAAGAAACTCAAGCCCACCAATTGAACCAGGCAAATTTTCTTGCAAAAATTAAAGCTAAAATCAAGAATCTCCAAATTTTCAAGATTCCCAATTTCTTGAGGAATTGGGCCTGTCAGATAATTGTGGCCCAAATCAAGCTGCTCCAAATTAACAAGCCCACCAATTTCTTTTGGGATTTCACCACTCAGATTGTTCTGTGACAAACACAATATTTTCAGGTTTGTGAGATTTGATATGGTGGATGGGATTTCACCAGAGAGGGCTGGATTGGACTCAAGTGACAAAACCTCTAAAAAGGGTAATGGCCCAAATGGCCCAAATAGTGATTTGGGTAAATAAAGGGGTGATTTTGTGAAACAGTTTATTAAAGAAAGGGTTTTTAGGTAAGGCAATTTGAAAACAGAGCTTGAGATTTTAGCTGAAGATTTGCAAGGTGGGGTTACAATATCTGGACCAAGATGAATCTTGGTGACATGAAAGATTGAAGTTTCTTCTAGAAGCTCACACTCCACACCAGGCCATGGTGTGTCTGTGCAAGGTGAGGGATGCATTTGGGCCCAAGTTGGGTCTTCCAAAAGTGAGCCCATTACCTCAAAAAGCCCAAATAGCTCATCCTCTTCCATGTCCATACCACCACCACCATTTTCAAAACAGAGCACTCTGTTAACAGCCAAGAACACTAGAAATAGAAGAAAAGAGACAAAACCCATAATTTGAAGAGGAAAAAAAACAAATCTTTTTGCTTAGCGAATGACAATAATTTACACAAGACACATAAATATTGTGTGTTGATGTACAAATTACAATGATGTTTGCTTTATGTCAGTGATAAGGCTGTAAGGAAATTCATGGGAACCATAAGATGGGCCAATTTTTGTTTGCCATTTCTGGTAGTGTGATAGGGAATAGAGTTAGCATGCAAATGGATGAGATGTTGGGAGGAACAGAGTTGCTATATAATGAAATAAAGGGGAAAATTTGTCAGTGACAGTCAAAATAAAAAATTGTTTCTTTCAAATGTATATGTTGTGATGGGACATGGCTTTGGTTTTTTGCCAGTTCTCATGACACCGACATGCCGATGAGGAGGTTTTACTGACTGGAACATCGGCCCGGGACCATGTTGCGTTTAACGAGACATTAATGCTACTTAATTGTGCATTTATGCTATGTTTTGGTGATGAAAATGAGTAGACCTGTCAATTCCGGCCCATATTTTTATCGTGATGGGTTGTAATATCACGGGTCCGAAACAATCGGTCCTCAAAGCCCGGCCCGTTAGACCAGAAAATTGACCGGCCCAGTCTGCCTGTTTTAGTGTATTTTCCATGGGTTGGACCGATCACTGTTTGGACTGATTTTCCCTCTTGGCCCATGAGTCGGCTCAGCCACAGGTTTGGGTTGGGATGGGCAGATTCTTTTAGACCAAAAATATTGGGCCTATTTGGCCCGATTCAAATGGTCCGACGGGCGAATTAGCCTTGACTTTATGGTCGAACTATTTTTTTTTGCATGAAATGTATGTATGGGGAACGCTGACCATTTTCGTGGCCCGAATTTTTACATAAGTCCGATGGGTTTGGGCTAGGTTTGGACCGACCCATCGCAGTGTTCTGCGCCTAACGCTGACGGAGACTAATCAGTTAGCGAGAATATTTAAAACATGAATGAGAACTTGAGAAGGAGAAGGAAAATTAATTAATACACATAAAAGAAATGAATAATTACGGAAGCTACTCTAAGATTTGGAATAGTTACAAAAATAAATTAGAGAATTTAACATTTGATTTTATCTTACACTTTTCCCATTCTTAAGAATTTTCTTTTCAAAAGTCCCCTTACACATATGAAAGTATTACAATTAATCCTTAGAATTAAGGCAAAATCAAGTCATCAGAAATAGTTTTTGTAATTTAAACTTCTCTGTAATTTTTGTAATTATCCCAACCTTAGGGAGTTTTTGTAATTATCTCTAAAACAAAAGTATAGTGTCATTATTTTAAGCGAGTTTATCATTGCATCAAACATTGTTTTTTTAAAAATAAATATGCAGCACGTGCCAAAAGTACGATTATACCAGCGTATTTAACTTCATACAGCAAGAACAATGAGAAAGCGGGCTTTCCAGATTCATAGTTCGTGGGCCTTTAATCAATTGCCGTTCAGTTATTGATTGAAATCCATATTCAATCAATATTTTGGCCCTAAGCCCAAAGGCATGGACAAGAAATTAATTGAATTCGGGAAGTTTCAAATTTATGACCCATCAATTTTTTTAAGGATCCGTACTTGAATCCAGATCCAACGACTGGATTTCGTTAGGTACTTTATAATTTTATATTAAATATATTTCTGCTTTGACCTCCCATTTGTTCTATAATAAAAAAAAAGAAAAAAATCAGAAAAACCAAAGCAAAACAATACAAAACCAAACCCACCATGAATCAGTCTATAACTTCGAAAAACTTGACCGACATATCTACGTTTGGACCCCCAACTAATTATGTTTAAATCATCTTTTCTTTTCATTGTAATGATTATTTGGAGTTTTCTTAAAGATTGCTTAAACACGATTAAAAAAATAAACAATAAATCATTAGCTAACTACGCAAGACAAACAATTTAACAATCGACAAATGCCACATACCCAACCTCACATCCTGAAACCAAACATTAAAATATGAGAATCCCCGTAACTTAGGCCAATAATTTTGAATTTAGGGTAAGGAATTATCATCCTTAAATCTATGAATTACGGTACATGGATACGATACGATACATGTATGAAATATGTCATTTTTTAAATTTTAAGGATACGGATATGGTATATATACATATAAAATTATATTTTATAATATTAAAAATATAGACGTATTAAGTATAATTTAAAAAAAATGTTTTAAACATAAAAATCTAAAATTTCATAGGTACTCAAATCTGAATTGTGATAACTCACATAGATACAAAAAATGCTGAAATATGAGCAATAGAATAAATTATACTCTCTCCTATTCACAATAAGTGTCCTTTTGGCACATGAATTTTTTTCCAAAAAGAATGTCCTTCTCATATTTTAAGGTTGGTGGGAAAAAGATTTCCCAAATTACTCTTAAATATATTGTTTCCCAACTAACTCTAATACCTAAATTTTTTTATTCCAAAGTAGCATTTATTATTAATTAAGAGTATATTTGATATTTTAACACAATCCTTAATATGTGTGTTTTTTCCTAAAAAGACACTTATATATGGAGTATCCCACAATCATAAAATATCAAATAAATTGTCGTATCGAATACATATTTAATACGGATACGTTATTCTAGAAAGATCTCCCCATTCATTGTATATACTATAATGGCAATGTAGGTGACGGTGATTAAAATGTGATACATGTATGTCAACAAATATCGTACGTGGCGAATATCCAATGGGCTAAGTAGTATGATTGGATTGCCACGTAATTAAATTTTCTGTTCTAAAATAAATTTCTAGGCGTACACTTGTGAGACAAGAAACTAAAATAAATGAAAGGGGAGGTCCACATTCATAATTATTTCCATAAGATGAGGATGTTTGGGCAGACTTTTTCGAAATTGGGGTCATTTCACTAATATGAAATATGAATACCTGGATTTTAGTATCAAAGCGTGAAAACTACACTTGGGAAAGAGATAAAGATTTGACCTACAAGTTTTGCAATGATTACATGATCATGAAAACAACTAATCAATATCAAACGCTAGAAAAAATTGATTAGCCAATAATTGGAGGTATTTACTATGTTGGTTTGATTATTTTTTAGTTGAAACACCACTAAGAACGGTACATATAAGATCATTTTAACAGCATACAATTTCATCTTTTAAAACTGAAAGTGGTGTACAAATTGTATTCCATCATAATCATATATCCAAATGGATTAAAAAAAAAAAACTACTAAGAATTTAAGCATACGAAATCTCCTATTTGCTTCTACATTTTGTCTTGTATTTCAATTTACAGATGAATATGCCATGTAAAAGATGGTGTTATTATTGTGCACGTGACATTCTCGGGGTAGCTCCTTACATTAGGCCAATGAATCGGTCGACCAGGGCTCAAATAAGTTACCAAATTTAGGAGCCTAATAACATTTTTGTATATATTTTTTTATATATACTTTGCATATATAAAGTAAATAAAATATTGTCCAAAGAGTAAATCCATTACAGTGGCTAAATATTTGTCATTCTTGAAACTTGAAAAGCAGCAACTGAAGTTGAAATCTTATTGTCCATAATTTTTTTACTTTACGTATAAACAGAAATTAAAAGTTCTCAATTGCGGCCTAGTGAGTAGTAATCAAATTTTCTACCTCCACCAAGAATGAAGGACCCAGATTTCATTTGCAGCTGTCTTGCTAACAAAATTATCACATTTGTTTTTTCATAGCCTTAAATTTAAAACTTCTCAACTTACAAGAAATTAAAAGGTGATTACACGACAACGAGGAAGAAAATGTAGTCCAATTTTAAAGTTCAACTTACCGAAAATAGATAGAACTGGCCGGGAACATTCTCATTGTATATTAAAACATAAGATAAACACAATAGAAAATAGGAGATTCAAACTGAAAATTAAATCTTGAGACTAACAAGACTTAAGGAAAATTCCAAATAAAAGAGGGGGTAATAATGTAATTTAGACTACTCAATTATTAGCCAACCTCAACTCTAACATGCATAATAGTACAAGAAGTAATAGCCCAGTCCTTTTCCATTCAAACCCCCCTATAAATACACCTCTTCAAGGCCAAATCCACCTACCACTTTCATCAAATCTTAGCTCCTAAATTCAGCATTTCCCCAAATCTCCAAAAATGGCCATGCCATTTTTAAATTACACAGATAGCTCCCTAAATTTCGGAAAATCCAAAAACAACCCCAAAAACTCGCATCTCAAATCCTCCTGGGCCTTCCTATTATCTATTTTAATTTACATCTTCGTATTCTATATCTTCAATCTCTCACCTTCAACTCTTTTATGTACCACAAAATTCTGGTTTATTATATCAAACACCCTAATTCTCATCATCGCAGCCGATTTCGGCGCCTTCTCGTCGTCCAAAAATTACGATATTTACGACGAATATCGTGAAAAGCAACACGCGAGATTAATTGACGAGAAAGCAATGTCAAAATATCATCGACAAGAATTTGAAATTGAAATTGAAATTGAAGAACCCCGTGAAAAAATAATAAGCATGGTGGTGGCTAGTAAGAAAAAACAAGCCCAGCTGGAAAGTAAATCTCACGAAAAAAACGATAAGCTGGCGAGAAAATCAGATGAAAAAATCGCTAAAAGGAAGCGAGAAATTGAAAATGGAGCAAATGAAAAAGAAGCAAAACCTTGTGTAATTCGTAGTAATTCGGAGAAGGAAAATATCTTGACAGGAAAATATCAGGAAAAAATGGTTTTGAGAAAAACGATGCCGGAGAGATACGATGATTATGATGAGGAGACAAGATTGGAAGAAAACGAGTTTACGAGAATGTCGGATGAAGAGCTGAACAGACGAGTTGAGGATTTTATTCGACGGTTTAATAGGCAGATCAGGCTTCAAGCAGCTGCAGGCAATTAATTAACCGACCACAAAACTTGGAGTAGCTGCACCGAATGTAGACAAAAAATGTTGTTCGCTATCACCATTTTGTTTTCTTATTGTCTTGTACTACTGCGCTTAGTGTTGTTTTTCCAGATATGACTCTTTGAGGCTTCCAGATTGTTGATCGATGATTGCAGAGTTTTTGTTAATTCATACTGAAAACTTGAAAAATATTTCCGTTTCTCGTATATATTTTTAAATGCCGGTAAATAAGCTTGTGTTTTGAAGTATATAAAACATTTAGTACATAAATTATAGTTACTTGTATGATACTTTAAATAATATAATAATACTTTAAATTTAAGTTTTATATAATCCAAATATGACTATGAATACAATTCATATAAAATTGATGTCAAAATATACCGTATTTTTAATTCTAATCAATTCTTTTTATATTCATATTTTACGGTATATCTAAACATTTTCATAATATTTGCGATTTTTTTCACTGTAACTTTCATTTATAGTATACTTGTACATGTGTGTGCGCGTTTAATATTTTATATTTGTTATTTTATATATTATGTGGATGTCACATATTCAAACTGTTGTAATTATTAAACGCGCATGGCATACACATAAACATAAAATTTGAAGTAAAAAATAAATGATTAAGTATAAGTGTTTAGGAATTATATTGTGACCACTATAATTGTGTTATTAGCATATCATCAATATTTCATATTAGATATTTTTTTCTTTTTTGAAAATCATATTAGATATGTAAATTATAGAAAGCCCAATTGAAAGTAGTGACTCGCCAAAAGTTCCAATTGATTGAAAAAATAAACAGCTAATTAAAGAATAACATCACAACGGTAAGATATATATTTGGCATGAAGTTATAATAATCAACTATGAGATGTTTGACCTATGATGAACATGGAATTTTGTGAGTTCAACCTCTATAACGAGTGAACTAATTAAATTGAACTAAATCTTGCTCGATCGACCTGTTGTTAGTACTTATTTAAATTTTCGGTTCTAATTTGATGAATTGCACGAATATATTTATAGTGCATCCAACACATTAATTACATGTTCTTGAGTTTCTTTTTAAATGCATTTGATATGTATTTTTTTTAATAAGTTGGGGTAGTGGTTGCGAGGAGTGAATAGATTTCAAAGAGAGATACAGAGGGTTTGAACTAGAGGTGGCAAAATCCAACCCGACCGCGGGGTCGTCCGGCCGAGATTTTGGTGGGTTGGGCTACAAAATTTCGAGAAAAAAGTCGGGCCTATTTGGTCCCGGCATGGTGTGGTTAGCCCGACTTTTTCGGCCGGCCCAAAAATTTGTACATAGGTTTTATGCATGGGTCAATTTGGGCCAAGCATTTTCGCGGCCCGACCAGGCATCGAAAATTGGCAAAAGCCCGACGACAGGCTCGGGCTAGGTTGGCGGCCCTACTGACCCATTGCAGCCTATAGTTTGAACCCTGTTCAACACCCTACAAAGGATGAAAGCGATACCACTGAGCTACAAACTCCCTGGTTTTGAAATGTATTTATAATGTAATTAACTATTAAGATAGACTTTCAAATGGTGTGTGCCCTCCAGAAAATCAAAATAAAGATGAATCAAATAGATCTCATTTTAAATGTATAATTACAAAAACCATTCTTAAAAAAAACTCAGAGAGGTTTCACAATTACAAAAAAAAAAAAAAAATTTATTGAGTTTTGATTGTGTTAAATGTAAAGGGATAATTGTAATATCTTTACAAATATAGGGAAAATGTTTGAAATTTTTTGTTTATGAAGGAGTAAAATGTAATACAAAATAAACTTCAAGGGATTTTTTGTAATTAATCCAAATCTCAGGGCTATTTTGTAATTATTCCTAAAATAAATGTAAAGGAGTTTTTATGCATCAAGTCATGAGATATTAATCAATGTCTTAAAATGACCACAAAATAGTAGTGGTCTAAATTTGTGAGAGTGGCACCTACTACAAGTCTCTTCTAGCTGATTAGATGTTGGACAGTACATCATATGATTAATGAAAATCATTAGTGAATTTCTCACTGAAATTCAAACGAAGAATCATCTTGAAAGTCAGTGACAATGTACAACTCTTGATTTTAACATATATTGAGTGGGACATATATATAATTTTTGTATTTGGAAATAATTCATAATCTTTTTTTTTTTATATGGAATACCCAAAAAAAAATAGCAATTTTTTTGGAAATAAAAAAATAGCAATTTTGAGGCACACTGCTAACTGAAACATGAAATGATCACTACTATGGCTTGTTTTTTCTTTTTCTTTTTTTTTTTTTCCTATTAATAATAAAGTGTGTAGAGTAGAGAGTACGTGTATCTATTACTGCTCTCAGCAAAATAATGAGACGTAAAGGTCCAAAGTGATCTAGCCCAAAGTTAAAAAGATCAAACCCACGACCATGATAATTGGGCTTCTACCTGAGAGACCAGGGGCGTTTAACTTTAAGCCCCACCATTTTTTTTGAAAACTAATTATTTATATGTATATTTTAGTTAAAAATATTATTTTTAGTACTAAATATTTATTTTTTATTGATTTAGCCCCCAAAGTTACAGTCTAGCTCCGCCCCGACTTAACCAACCCTAATTAAAAAAAAAAACCCTACTTATCCGGCCATTTTATTTTAAAATTTCTCAAGTAGAGATTTAAGAAAGTCAAATACATATTAATTATTATTGTATGTGTCTTTTTTTTTTTTTTTGTTTTGTTTTGGGTGTGTGGAATGGAAGATAGAATAAAGATGAAAATGAGTGTGTTA
This sequence comes from Rehmannia glutinosa, assembly GCA_016081115.2. Lineage (NCBI taxonomy): Eukaryota > Viridiplantae > Streptophyta > Magnoliopsida > Lamiales > Orobanchaceae > Rehmannia > Rehmannia glutinosa. The sequence continues at coordinate 83,717 of JABTTQ020002419.1, forward strand.
CTTACAGTCAAATTTTAAACGTTACAAATAATAAAATGTTTAATGCATTTCACTTTTCAAAATCACGAAAAATAGAAAATAAAATTATAGCCAAACATAATTTCTTTTTAATAAAAAATTATGTGTTTTTCTCTATTTAGCTTCGATTAAAAAAAAAAGAAATAGCTACAAAATGTGTGCACTTTTTATGAAAGAAATTATCAAAACTGAGGGGTTTGTCTCGATGCATTATCATGATTCATGATACTGATATTAGAAAGAAAAAGAAGTAATTATTTTGTTCAAATAATTCCTAAGATCATTTCTATAATAAAAATCTTCATATTCTGTAGTGATCCTAAAAATTATTTTTATAATAGTGATAACTATAAAACTGTACATGTTGTTTTTGAATGATAAAATCAAAATTTTATCGATGCCATTTTGTCGAGGATGAGATCTTCTATTTGAGGATGATGTTTCATCTCCCACTCTAACGCATTGATGATTGCACGCGTGTATAGATGTTACCATATTTATTTTTGAGCATAAATCACGCTTAAATTGTGGGATTTTACTATGGTAATCGATAAGGGCAAATGATGGTATGGGCCGAACTGATAGGCCAGGACATTGGACCGACTTGATAGGTCCAGGAGTGTTTGACCGACGATGATACTAGGGCATTGGATCGAAATGATGAGGCCCATAGCCAGGATGGTCTCATTAAGCGTTAAATAACGGGCCAATCCGTGGAGGCTTGTTAGAGATTGGTATAGGCTTATTAACTGGGCCTACCTGTCGAGGCCCGAGTTCAAATTGTTATGTTGAGCCGATCTGTGTAGAGTCGCAGTGTTGGCCGACTGTTGTGGGCGTTAAAGTTTAACATAACTTCGAGAAGAAGAAGAGTCGATTCGGCTTTATGAGATGTATGAAAGCGAGGTTGCCTTGGAAGACCTAAAAGGGTTCTCGATCAACACAAAGGGCCGACGTGTTCGGAGAGATCGAGCTCTGGTATTATAGGCATAAAATTAGGGTTTTTAATGAGATCCGATCCTAATCTAATGATGACTCGACACCAAATCAGAGCGGAATCCCGGATTTTACGGAAACCCTAATCCGAGCTAAGGTATAAAAGGCCAAGCCCGGGTTCATTCTAACCTAATCCCATTTTTCTTGTTACATTGCTTTTTTCTCTCTCTAGCCTTTGTTTTCCTTCTCAAATACTCGACTTAAGCATCGGAGAGGTACGCGGAGCCCCCTCCCCCCCCTTTGTGCAGGTGTCGTGGTGGTTTGCGTCTTGGAAGGTGATCGGCGGGGAGAGGTAATTTTTGGAGCAACCAAGTGGCGCCGTCGTGGGAAAGATTGAAAGAGACGTGAGATTCGAGTTTTGGCTATGAAGGAAGTTAGAGAAGCTTGGAAGATGATTTGAACCAACGCCGCCGGGAGATACTCCCGGCGTAGTCACACAGAGGATGTTCCACCTCCGCCCCCACCACTCCCGCGAACGGCGGAGAGGCGTGAGTGCGGAGACAGGAGCGGATGGACAGACGCCTATGTCTCGGGGAGTATAGATTTGAGTCCAATGTTCTTTGAACAATTGGGTGGCTTCATAACTAGAGTCGTGGAGCCAGGACGGTGGAGAGACGCTGAGGAGATGCTTCCACCCACCGATCCCTCGTGGTCCTTCCTCCTCCCGTGGTCCCTCCTCCGTCTGCGGTTCCCCCTCCGATGGTCCCCTCCGGAGGTGGGAGAGAGAGGTCGGCGGCCAACTATGGCGGAGGAAGACATTCATCAAGAGCGGAGCACATATCTACCGAGACCGGGATTGGTCGGAACGGATGGATGACCACCACCGTGAGGTGCGAGATATTCGCCAAGAAGAGTGGTTGGAGTACCGGGGGCGGCTGCAGTTCGGGTGAGGCGGGGAACACCCTTCTCGGAAGAGGTGATGGCAGACGAGCTTCCGGCCTCATACCGAGCTCTGAGCTTCGAATATGATGGTACCACAGATCCGTGGGACCATCTTTGCCGTTTTGAGAACGCTGCTCTACTACACAGATTCACGGACGGCGTGATGTGTAGAGTTTTTCCTACCACTTTGACGAAATCGGCTCAGCAGTGGTTTAGCCAGCTTGCCCCGGGCTCCATTCGGAATTTTGATGACTTTAGCTCGGCTTTCCTTAATCAGTTCACGAGTTGCCGTAAGTACCAAAAGGCCCCGACCTGTTTAGTATCAAAAGAGAGAAGGGGAAGGACTTTGAGCTATATTCGAGAGGTTTACGGCGGCAAAGTTGGAGGTGCCGTCGCCTAGTCCGAAAAGTCGGCCAATGCCCTAGCTCAGGGCCCGAGGATGGGGAGTTCTTTGAATCATTAGTGATAGAGCTTTGCTAAGACATTTGACGAGCTATTAGCTCGGGCGGAGAAATATATAAACCGGGAAGAGGCGAGAAAAATGAAAAGAGAGGAAGGAGAGAAGAGAAGAGAGGGGAGGGAAGATCGGAAGACAAAGTACCTCGGAAGAAGCCGAGGTCCGAGGCAATGGGGGAAAGGCCGAGGTTTGAGAAGTATACGCATTTGGTCGTCCCTCGGGCGAAGTGCTTGTAGCTATTGAGAGGCATCCCGACCGAGGTGGCCAAAGGCGCACGCAGAGGCGCTAGTAAAGCGAAATGTAAGGAGTTTTGTAGATTTCACAATGAGTATGGGCACACAAATGATCGGTGCACACACCGAGGGATGAGATTGAACGGCTCATTCAAGCAGTCACCTTAGGGAATTTGTGTACATTGACAAAAAGGAGCAAAAAGGGGAATATAAGAGGATAACCAGGGGATATCGTCAACCTCGGCGGGAGCCGAGCGTAGGGGGGAGGAAAGGGAAGAGGCCTCCACCTCCACCTCCGCCCCACCTCGGCGTGAGGTCATCCGATGATGATAGTTGAGGGCGGCGGAAGGAGATTCGAGGCGAGCTCGGAAAAATTATGTGAGAGAGCGGCAAAGACAGATCGGGTGCAAGAACGATTGAAGGTGGAGCAGTCGATAATGGGCGAGTATCCAATTTGGACCGAGAGGATTGCAGGGGTATTGTGACACCTCACAACGATGCCCTTGTGATCACAAAATGACGATCTCTAATTATGATGTGCAATGGGTATTTGTGGATACTTTTGGGAGTTCGGCGGATATTCTATTCTATGATTGCTATAAGAAGATGGACCTCCAAGTCGGCTTGGAGACGGTGGACACGGCGTTGGTCGGATTTTTGGAGGAATGATCCAACCAATAGGTATGATTACTTTGCCTGTCTCTTTGGGTAAGAACCAATCGTAAAACTAGAATGATTCGATTTTTGATAGTCGAGGCATTGTCCTCTTATAATGTCATCTTTGGGTAGACACCAAGACTAAATGCTTTCAAGCAAGCGGTGGTGTCGGTATACCATCTAAAAATGAAATTTCTGTGGGAGAGAAAGTAGGGAAGTCGATGGTGATCGAGTATATGGCTAGAAAATTGTACGTAGAAAGTATTCGAGGAAAGCGAGAAAGGGGAGTGCTTTTGATGATGATAGGAACAAAGACAAGTTGGTTAGGTTGGACGAACAAAGTGGAGCATGTCCAGCCCAATGATGAAATGATGATGGTTGAGCTAGTGCCAGGTGACCCCGATAAGGTCACTAAGGTCGGAAAAGGAGTTGATGATGAATTAAGGGGGATGAGTGGTGGAGTTTTTAAGGAGTAATGTGGATGTATTTGCTTGGACAAGCGGAAGACCTGGTGGGGATAGATCCAAGCATCGCTGAACATAGCTTAATGTTAATCCATCATATAAGCCGGTGAAACAAAAGAAGAGGAACTTCGGTCCTAAGAAGGATGCTATAATTAGGGCGGAGGTGCAAAAGTTGTTGAAAGCAGGCACATTAAAGAAATCTAGTTTCCGAATGGCTATCTAATGCAAAGATTGGTTCCGAAAATGGAGGACGATTGGCGCATGTGTGTGGACTTTAGGGATTTGAATCGTGCTTGCCCTAAAGATTATTACCCATTGCCCGAATTGATCATTTGGTGGATTCGACGTCGGGATGTGAATCGCTTAGTATGATGGATGCATCGGGGATATCATCGATCAAAGCAGAAGAAGACCAAAAAGGGTGTGCTTCACCACCTCTTTTGGTACATTCCCGCTATGTAGTAATGCCGTTCGGATTAAAGAAACGGGAGCCACATATCGAGGTTGGTGGATAAGATGTTTGGGGAGCGGCTCGGCGGGGAACATGGAAGTGTACGTAGAGCGATATGTTGGTCAAAAGTATAAAAGTTGTGGATCATGTGCATGACCTGGCGAAACATTCGACACCCGGGAAGTATAGGATGAAGTTTCAGAACCCCAAGAAGTGTGCCTTTGGGGTTAGGTCGGGAAAGTTTCGGGGTACATGGTAACGGAGAAAGGAATAGAGGCCAATCAGGAAAAGGTCGGGGCCATTAGAGAGATGGCACCACCACGGGATGCCAAAGATGTGCGATGTTTAACAAAGTCGGCTAAGCGGCGTTGAATCGCTTTATTTCACGCCTTGCGAGAGAGAAAAGTTTGCCCTTTTTAAGGTCTTGAGGAAAGCCAAAAAGTTTGTTTGGGATGAAGAGTGCCAAAGGGCTTTCGAGGACTTGAAAAATTATTTGGCCGATCTATCATTGCTAACTAAGCCGTTGCAGGGTGAGCCCCTATACCTCTATCTTTTGGTAGGGGAGCAAGGGGTTAGCACGGTCTTGATCGAGGAAAGAGATCGGTTCGAGGCCGGTGTACTATGTCGTAAAGTTTTGAGGAATGCCGAGTGCGATACGCGGAGATCGAGAAAGCGGGTTTGGCTTTGGTGGTGATCATGCGAGAGACTTACCGGCCGTATTTCCTTCGCATAAGGTGATTGTTCGAACTAATCTTCCGTTGAGAAATGTGATGAGCAAACCCGAGGTAGCGGGGAGGTTAGTGAAGTGGGCTATCGGTGAGTGAGTATGATATTGGATTCGAGAACAGATCGCCATTAAAGCTCAGGCTTTGGCGGATTTTTGTTCAAGAATCAACTAGAGATGATAGCATGAAGGAGCTTGGGTGATTTATGTGGATGGTTCGGTAGGGAGTTCGGGATGTGGTCTTTGGTATTGTTTTGATCACCCCATGAGTGGGATCGAAAATGACTTTCTTTGTGAGGTTGGAGTTCAAGCTATCTAATAATGAGGCATAGTATGAAGCATTCATCGGAGAGGAATGCAAATGACCATTGAGATGGGGTCATTAGGATGGTAATTTACATGGACTCTCGGCTCGTCCATAAACAAATTATGGGAGAGTTCGAGGTAAGGGAAGAAAGGATGAAGAGGTATGTTGAAGCATATCGAGCTTTAGAAAGAAGAGTGAAAGAAATCAAGATATGTCAGTCCAGGGAAGAAAATGGTCGCGCGGATTTTCTCGGGCAAAATTGGCGATTCGGCCTTGGGAGAATCAAGCTAAGCAGATCACACTTTTGGTAGCAAAAAAAACAGCAGCCTTTGGGGTTGGAAGTCGGAGAGATTGAGAGAAAGAGGATTGGAGGTCGGCTATCATAGCTTACTTAAAAGAGTGGGTCTTACCAACGGTAGGCGTGAAGCGGCTCGGACCGAAAATTCGGGCGACACGTTTTTGCATTATCGGGGGATGTTATATAAGAGAGGCTTCTACGCCTTTGCCGAGGTGTTTGAGTGGAGAAGAGGGTACATATGTGCTCGAGAGAGATACATGAAGGTTGTTGTGGGAACCACATGGGAGCAAGAATTTTGATGAAAAAAGTTCTAAGGCGGGGTATTTTTGGCCTTACCCGAAAGAGGAAGCGAGAAAAAGTTGGTGAGAGCATGCGAAAAATGTCGATCCATGCACCTTTGGTACATCGACCGGCGGAGGAACTCATGACGATGAGCTCGGCATGTCCATTTGCAAAATGGGGAATTGACATCGTGGGTCCCTTTCTCCGGCTTCGAGTCGAGGAAATTCTTGATTGTGGCAATCGACTATTTTAGCAAGTGGGTGGGCGAGAACCTCTTGCTAAGATAAATGAGGATCGATGATGAAATTTATTTGGCAAAACATAGTGTGTCGGTATGGAGTGCCTCGGGCCTTAATATCGGATAATGGGACGCAATTGGGTAGGTAAATCCGAGCTTGGTGTGAGGAAATGAAGATCAAGCAAAACTTCACTTGGTGGCGCACCCGCATGCTAATGGGCAAGTGGAGGTAACTAATAGGATTCTTGTCCAAGGATTGACAGCTCGGCTTGAAAAGACACGGGGAGCATGGGTCGGGAGCTCGATTCGGTGTTGTGGGCTTATCGAACTAATTCGAAGGAAGTCATTTGGTGAGGCTCGCTTGATTTGGTGTATGGCATGGATGCGATCATACCAAGTGAGATCGGGATGGAAACACATCGAGTCCAGAATTTTGATGAAAATATTAATGAGTTGTTGACCGAGAGGCGTGGATACGATAAATGAGAAAAGGGAGATGGCATTTTTGCGAGATGGAAAAGACACGAGGAAGGATCAAAGCGACTTATGACAAGAAAGTAAAGAAAAGGGCCTTTTAGATCGGTGATTTGGTTTTAAGAAGGTCGATGCTAGCAAAAAACAAAGGGAAATTGGATGCGAATTGGGAAGGGCTACGGGTAGTGAAGGTGTTGGCGGGAGGTGCGTATGAGTGGAAGAGATCGGAGGTCGAAAGCTCGATGGCTTGGAACACGATTTGCAATTTGAAGAAATATCATTCCTAGAATAGAGAAATATTTGATGTAATCAATCTACTCGTTTTGAATGAAATGATACGTTGCCTACATTATGAGTTCGGAAAGTGGAAACGATTAAAAATGACAAGTATTTGGAGCTCGGCTGAGAGCTAGTCTCCAAATACTTGGGGCCACGAGGCCATGCGAGGAGCTCCTCGAGCCAACTTCCTTGAAGAATGACAAGTATTTGGAGTTCACTCGAGCTAGTCTCCAAATACTTGGGGCCACGAGGCCATGCGAGGAGCTCGGCTCGATCCAGCCTTCCTTTGAAGAATGACAAGTATTTGGAGTTCACTCGAGCTAGTCTCCAAATACTTGGGGCCACGAGGCCATGCGAGGAGCTCGGCTCGAGCGCCTTCCTTTGAAGAATGACAAGTATTTGGAGTTCGGCTCGAGCTAGTCTCCAAATACTTGGGGCCACGAGGCCACGCGAGGAACTCGGCTCGAGCCAGCCTTCCTTTGAAGACCGACAAGTATTTGGAGTTCACTCGAGCTAGTCTCCAAATACTTGGGGCCACGAGGAGCACGATATGCTTAATCTTTTTGCAAAAAAAAATAAAAATAAAAAAATAATAATAATAAAAAATTACGGGGAATAATAGACAAGAGATCGAGAAATGAAAGTGCGAAGAAACTTTATTGATCATTCAAAATAAATACAAGTACATGATAGAAAATTACAAAAGCGAGAATTAAACTCCTAAGTAGTAGGGGAACATTCTCGGTATTCAAGTCATCCATGGAGATGGTCACATCGTCTATGAGAGCGAGTTCAGATCGTCATCCCGGGATATCTCGAACTTGACTGCGAGGAAAAGTTCGAGAGGATGACCGAGCTCCGGAGCTTGTGAAGGACCGGCCGAGTGGAGCGGGGTGGAGGATAAAAGGAGCAGATAAGGACTCTACATGAACTCCCCACAAGAGCGAGGTTGAGACGCTCTGTCTCGTCGAGAAAACACGAAGCCTTTTGGGTCGGGCAGATCCTTCGGGGACCTCGGCGATCGAAGGGCTCGGTAGTGATACCGCGTTCCCGAGTTGAAGCTCGGCCTGGTCAAAAGCAAAGCCATAAGACTCCATGGCGAATCTGAGAGAGAACTCGATAAATTCCTTAGAGCTTAAAAAGGCTTGCTTCACCCTCTCCCGAATGGCCTGAACTATGGAAGAGCCTTCGGGAGAGGTGAGGAAACTTTGCCGACCAGCTTCTACGCCCTCAGCTCGGGCTTGGTCGACATTGACAGTGCATCGGATCTGGAGATCGCTCAGCTCGGTCTTGAGGTCGGCATTTTCGTCTCGAGCCTTTATCTTGGCCTCTGCAGAAGCCACCGTAGCCTTGTTGACCTCTTCCCCTTCCTTGTACCGGCGATTCTCCTCTAGGAGCTTAGTCTCCCGAGCTTTCAGACGGATGACCTCCTTCTTAGAATTGTTGAGCTCGGCAATCTGGGAAGGATCGGCAAAGCCAACCCGAGCTCGGGAGATCAGTGCGGCCAGCTGTGCTTCGGCTTTTGAGTGGTTTTAGCAGAATGAGGTCACCAGCTCAAAGATCACCGAAGTTTCTCCATGGCGATCTGGTCGGGGTTCGGGCGATTCTTGCCTGGACATCTTTGGATGGCAAAGGTGCCATCGTTGTTCTTCAAGATGGAATTGCCCGTGAAGAAGGTTTGATTGGGTGTATGAATGGGAGTGCGGGAGAGAGAGAGAGAGCAGCAGGAGGTGGGGTATTCCTCGCCCTCTTGGCAGCTCCTGTGCTGGGGCCGACAGCTGACCTCTTGGGAGGAGGAGGTCGGATAGAAGGTTGAGCCCCTGGGCCAGTGAGATCGGCCATCACTGCGGCAACTGTGTCTGGTCGCCGAAGTGGAGGAGGCTGACCTCCAGGGCGTGGGGCGGCAGCACTGGATGAAGGAGGTTGTGAGCCAGGAGCGATGGCTTGCTCCTCGTCATCCAGTTCGGCAACCATCTGTGCCATGAACATATCTGCACAAAGAAGAAGGATTAGCTAGTGAGTAAGAATAAAATAAATCAATTGCAAAAAAGACAATTACCAATGTCGCAAGGCAAGGGAGCCACGATGGGGCTCAGCTCAAAGTAGTACAGAAGAGAAGGGGTTATAAGGCGAGAGAGGTCATACTTGACCAAAGTGAGTTTATTTATCTGAGCCTGGAGGTCGGGAGACCGATCTCTGGGGTTGTGTTTGCGTTGAAGTGGAAGGGTCCAGGTCCAAGCAATAGGAACCCCAAGCTCGGGGGGAGGAAATGAAAAAATATTTGTCCTTCCAGAATTTGTTGGAGGAAGGATACTTGCTTAGAAACTGAGCATCACCTCGGGAGGTGATGTAGAAAAGACCCTTGGTGTTTGAGCTCTTTATTTGGAATAGGCAAAGAAGGATCTAGAGTGGGTTCTATGTCTAAATACTTAGTCAAAATAATAAAGCCGGCTAGATACGAAATGAGTTTGGCTAGTTGATTTAAAGGCACCGGGAGAACTCGGATACCCCGGCCCATGAATGGATGGATGGGAAATCGGAGGCCGCCCTCTATCCGACCTACGAAGAAGGATAGGGCATTGGGGAGGTCGGTTAAGTCGGTCAGAGATCTTTGGGAAGATAGAGTTTGAAAGAGGACGGAATTTGGGCGGTTCTTTTAAGGGTTTGAAGGTTGGGGTGATAAGGTGGTCCCCTTAAAATCATGAGGATATACGGAGTAAAGGGACCGAGCACGGAGCTCGGATCTCTATTGTGTCGAGAATCACGACTGAATCGGAGCTAGATTGATCGCGTCGGGGTCCGATGGGGACACGGACGAGGGAAAGAAAGGCGGAGGAACAGAGCCGTCGTCCTCGCCACCGTTCTAAGTCGGCGACAACCGCGTCCGCGGTGTTGAGTGAGAAGAGGAGGATGCCATATTAAAAGAAAAGAAAAGCGGAAAGGAAAAGGTTACTTACATGGATATAAATATGAGGTTGAGGAAGAAAAGTAGTCTGGGATGTGGAACTTTTGAAACTATCGAGCCTGGAGAATTTCGGAGGAGAAGAAGAGTGTTTCTTTGGGAAGAACGCTCCGAAATTTGAAATGTGGGAAAGTGAAAAATGGAGGAGGAAGATGACTTTTATAAGGGGAGAAAGAAGACAAAGAAAGGGTGCCTCGATTTTCGAGGAGATGATGATTCGGCCGGTCGGCGTCGGGAAGCGAAATGATGTCTCATCAATCAAATCCGCGTGTCAGTACTTGAAAGGCCAAAGGGGCGGGAATTTGAAAAGCCAAGAGTCGGCGGGAAAGTGAAAAGCACAAACCCTAAATGTTAGATCGGTTCGGCCCCATGAGCAACTATGGTTGAGGTGCAAACCAACCCATAGTTGGGGGAAGAATTGATAAGGGCAAATGATGGTATGGGCGACTGACAGGCCAGGACATTGGGACCGACTGATAGTCCGGAGTGTTTAACCGACCGATGATAGGGCATTGGATCGAAATGATGAGGCCCATTTCTTAGGATGGTCTGTTAAACGTTAAATAACGGGCCGATCCGTAGAGCTACGGCAGAGATGGTATAGGCTTATTAACTTGGGGCCACTGTCGAGCCCGAGTTCAAATTGTTATGTTGAGCCAACTGTGTAGAGTCGCAGATGTTGAGCCGACTGTTGTGGACGTTAAAGTTTAACATAACTTCGAGAAGAAAGAGGTCGATTCGGCTTTATGAGATGTATGAAAGCGAGGGTTGGGAAGACAAAAAGGGTTACTGCGATCAACACAAAGTGGCCGACGTGTTACGAGAGATCGGAGCTCTCGGTATTATAGGCATAAAATTAGGGGTTTTAATGAGATCCGATCCTAATCTAATGATGACTCGACACCAAATCGTAACGGAATCCCGGATTTTACGGAAACCCTAATCCGAGCTAAGGTATAAAGGCCCAAGCCCAGGTTCATTCTAACCTAATCCCATTTTTTCTTGTTACATTGCTTTTTTTCTCTCTAGCCTTTGTTTTCCTTCTCAAACACCGACTTAAGCATCGGAGAGGAGTGCCGGAGCCCCTCCGGCCCCTTTGTGCGGGTGTCGTGGTGGTTTGCGTCTTGGAAGGTGATCGGCGGGGAGAGGTAATTTTTGGGAGCAACCAAGAACATTTATACACGCGACAATCATTTATGCGGTGGAATAGGTCGAAAGGAGATTAAACATCATCCGGAATAAGACCCCATCCGCATTTTGTCTATTTTTCTTTTTCTATGTAGTATAGTCCATTTAAAGACACGTGCCTAAAGGCCGAGGCTCTTATCTCCTCCAACAAATATTTTTCCTTATAATAAACAAGAAAATATTATTACTTAAAAAACAACAACCAGCAAATATCAATGGCGAAGTTGGGGTTTCTCATGTGTGTATCATCTCCAACCCCACCTCGTCAAATCCCCTCTTCTTCTTCTTCTTCAAATCCAAACAACACCCATTTTTTAACAAGGCGAAAATCTTTAATCTTTACTTCTTCTTTTCTGGCCCCTTATTTGCATTTGCATCAAAATCCAAATCTTTCCACTTTCCCATCTGCCATTGCCCAAGAATTGGATGAACTTGACCAAGAAGAGAATCGGGTCGTTCAAATTTTCCAGGTTACACAGTTTGAACTTGCGAATTTTTACATGTTTGTGGTAGTTTTATACTTAATTGCAGTTTTAATTACATGCCATGGAATAGGAGAAAGTTTTGTTCTTTTATTGATTTGGAGTGGCCCTTTTATTATTGCAATGTCCAATGAACAGAAACATATATTATGAAGATGATGATTTTGCTCTGACAAAAATAAATTGTGTAAGCAAAAAATCTTGATAATTTTGAAATGAATTATTGGATGATGCATTTTTATCACTGTTCTCAAAATCTCCGCCTAGTCCCGATTAATCGATACCTAGACGTTAGACTCCTCTTGTCCGTCTACGTTTTTATTCGATTAGGCCCGTCGAGGCTCCATCTAGGCATTAGCTCCTGCCTGCCGCCTAACCAACGCCTAGCGCTTTTTAGAACACTTATTACTATCTCTTGGTCTGAGGCATTTACTTATTGTTTAGGAATAATTACAAAAACTAGAGGTTTGAGGTATTTACAGAAAAAACTCTGAGATTTTTGAAAGTTACAAAAATTCCCATGAAATTTGATTTTGTATAACATTTTACCCATAACAAGCAAAAACATTTCAAGCACCCCATTTGCATTTGAAAATATGTTATAGTTATCCCTTTACATTTAAGGCAAAATCGAACATCGGGCTCCTTTTTGTAATTATAGAACTTCTCCGGGTCTTTTTGTAATTACCCAAACCTCATGGGTAGTTTTTGTAATTATCCTTATTGTTTATTGCTTTTGAACTTCATAGTCAATGACATCTTGTTTTCAATTCAAATTTGGTACCATGTCAACTGTTTTCTCTAACTTTTTTTTTTTTTTTTAATTACTACTCATTCAATTTTGTTTAACTTGTAGGAAGCTTCATCTTCTGTTGTTTTCATCAAGGACATTGAGTTAAGTAAAGCCCCCAAGAGCACTTCTGAAAATGGTCTAGCCGAGGATGAGAATGCAAAAGTGGAAGGGACAGGTTCTGGTTTTATCTGGGATAAATATGGTCATATTGTAGGTTCTTTCATTTTCCCCCTCAAAATATAGTAACTCAATTTCCCAACACGTGTATGCAAATTTAAACGTGTCTTTATCTTATCCACGGTCCCGTTTTAATCTTGAACCAAATTTCAATCTTTTTCTTTTAACAGGTAACTAATTACCATGTAATTTCCAAATTGGCAACGGATACAAGTGGCTTACAACGTTGTAAGGTCACTACCTCGTAATCTTGTATTTGTTTATCTCAATTAAATTTCAGCAGTAATCAAAAATTTCCTTTTTAATGTGTATGAATTTTATTTGTATGTTTTTTCCAGGTATCTTTAGTGGATTCTGGAGGCAACAACATTACTAGAGACAGCAAAATAGTTGGTTTTGATCCGGACTATGATTTGGCTGTTCTTAAGGTGCTAATTACAAATGATACTAAATATCTTCCACACTTCTTTATAGCGTTTAGTCATTAGCGTCTATATTAGTCGTGTTCATATGAAATTTAGAAGTTGAAGTTAAAACGGGTCGGGGTCTACTGGTGTAAATGTTATAATTGTGACCAATTATTGCAATTTTCATTTTTTTTTTGTCTTGGAATGTTATATAATTCATTAGGCAGTTGATGTCATGTTATATCTAGAAATAAATGAAAATATGGCTTATAACCGTAAATGATGGTGCGATATGATCCGTATAGCCGACCCCACTTAGTTGGATTAAGGCCTAGTTTTTTGTTGTTGTTGTTGTAGGCAGTTGATGTGATGTTCTTATAAATGTCTTCTACACGTGTTTTTCTTAATTCCTACGGCAGGTTGATGCAGTAGGAAATGAGTTAAAGCCGGTGACAATTGGCACATCTCGTGAATTACAAGTGGGGCAAAGCTGCTTTGCTATCGGAAATCCATATGGATACGAAAACACTCTAACTACCGGGGTAATTTTGTGAGAAATGTGAGCTCTGTTGTGTTTGAATGGAGTATTTAACTAATTTATTGGCACCAAGAAATATATAACTAAGTTTTTCGAGAATGGGAATTGAAATTCATGTTCAGATTTCTACCTACAAGACGGAAATAAAAAAAAGTTACTTGATGTAATTCGACTATTGCAGGTTATCAGTGGATTGGGCAGAGAGATACCTTCTCCGAATGGAAGAGCCATTCGAGGAGCAATTCAAACTGATGCTGCTATTAATGCTGGTAATTCTTGAATTTCCTCGAAAGTTTATGTTGCTTTCTAGGGAAATATTCTAAATAGATAGGGAAATATTCTAAATAGATGAATATATACGTTCTGGCGTGAATTTCTATTAACACCACCGATTGTTTTCCTACGAATTGGGTAATTTTGCTAGCAGAAATTCACAAGCAAACATAAAAATTTGATGTTAATTGGTTTGCAAATGACTGATTTCTGATGTATTTAGTTGCATTGTCTGTTTGTACAAAAATTTGTATATTTCACATACGAATTTCCAGTTCTGATGCGTAGATATAAGTGCAGGGAATTCCGGTGGACCATTAATTGATTCCTACGGGCATGTTATTGGGGTTAATACAGCAACATTCACTCGTAAAGGTAAATTTATCTTCTTCCTTATAGTCTACATGTTCGCGTCATTTTTATAAGCATATCAAAAGATGAAACTTGTAACGGAAATTTGAACTACTTCAAAATTTTGGAAACTGATCTTTAAGAATTTTAAACCATTTTATATATTAATTCCTTTTCGCGTTGCTCTTAGGATTTTCTGCTTTGTCCTTTGATGTCTACTGCATAAATGCCGTTTTTCACTTTTCGTCTGAAAATTATGAACGAGCATGTAGCATGCAGTTGAACGACACTTTCAACTGTTTTATCAATTTAGTGAGTACGTCTTTTTGAGTTTCCCATTCGATTTGCTTACTTTTTTGAAGAAAAACAGAACTCTTCTTTGTATTTCAAGCCATATGATGGTTTCTTTACTGGTTCTGTCTCTATTAACACAGAGGCAAACACCTCACTTAGGTTATTTTAGACATTTCGATTGCCCGGCTTTTGATTTTTATTTTCTCTTAACCAAAACAATTTAAATTTTGAACCATACTGCAGGCAGTGGAATGTCCTCTGGGGTGAATTTTTGCGATACCGGTTGACACAGTTGTCCGCATTGTGCCTTACCTTATTGTATATGGAACTCCATATACAGACCGATACTGAAAGCTTCTGATCGATATGTTTTCCAGCTTACCAAGCTACGAAAACTGGTTACTGAAGATGATATTCTGCTGGGTAAATATTCCAGGGATCCAATTGAAAACCGGGTTCAATTTTATTATTTCATTTTTCTTGTTTTGTTTGTTCGCTCTTTTCTGTTATTTTTTAACGACTAGTGAGTCGTAGATGAGCTACTCTTCATGTCAACCCTTGCATAGTTCTGATTCTTGAAAATGATTTATTTTTGGAAATTATTGTCTGTTTTGTTGATTTGCTTCAGGACAGTGTCCTGCATATGGCTTTGAGTTTGTTGGTTTGGTCAAGTGAAGTGTTAAATTGAAACAAATGAAAACAAATTGAAAGATACTGGCCTTGTATGGATGTATTTCCAAATGACATATTCCACTTTATAACTATTCCGGAAAATGGGTTTATGTTTGTTTAGGAAAGTTATCAGTGAAACTCGAGTGATTTTCAGTTTTAACTTTTTGATGGAAACACGACCAAACAATTTTGCACTACAATCAAATGAATCTATGTGAATACACACTTCAAAACTATTACAAATAAACTTTCACTACAATTACACAAATATATGTCAAAAATACAATTTACAAACTATAGCCATTTCACTTCCAAACATATATGCCATTACATAAATTCAGACAACAAATCTAAGATATTCTCAATTCTCACGTGAAAATCAAGCGACATTTTACTGGATATGATCTAAACAAGAAAAGTTAAAAAAAAGGCCATAAAGAAGAGAGAAATTAAATTGTGGAAGCTTACAATTCTAGTAATCACACCAATTCAGATCCACATTAGTCGACTAACAAATCCACATACATAGAGCTGTTCTATTTCATATTTGCTCTTTAAGGGATAGAAGAGAGAGCTGTTCCTCAATGGAGCAATCCACATGACAAGATGTTCGACAAGAGAAAGGGATAAGAATAAGACCAACAACCCTATGTTCCATCGGGGACGGAGAAGAACGTCTGGTGCTTCGATACTCTACTGCATCTTGAAGAATAATGTTACCTTGCTTATCGATGCAATAAAAGTTGCCTACAAAGAACCGTCCATCTTTAATTCCAATCAGCATTCTATGATGTATCAGTTTCTTTGCATGGGCCACAAATTTTGAGGGTTTTGGTGCCGAAGCATCAGAGCTTTCTGCCTGATTTGAGGATACATCTGCTTGCTGTACAGGGTTCATCACTCCTGTTGATGAAAACCTAATAAATTTTTCAACATTAAGTAGATGTATAACTACCTCACATTGAGCAGTCTATGTTAACATAACAATCACGCGATACTATACTCTGAAAAAAATGATAATATGAAAATGAAAAGGATAAAAAAATTGCTATTTCTAAAATCCATATTCTATATAATTTTCAATTTCAACTATACAGCAAAATAGCTGATTTGCTTTCATGTCTAAAATTATAACTCCACTGTAAGAAATTGACAGCTGAGAATAGAGGTGAGTAGCTTCACAAAATTCATGGGGACCTCAAAAATTGAAATAGGTGCCTCATACAGCTTCCATTTTTATTCTTTTTAGTCAACAAACTTGAGAAAATGGCAAAGCTATCAAGAAAGGCATCATCCCTGGTCTATAGCAGTTCCACATTATCTATCAAGGACTGGAAGAAGAAAAAGAGTACCCCTACCATTCATCCAAACAACACCAAATGACAACAAATAAACAGGTATGATTTACCCGACCCAAGTGCCCTGTCCACTGTCATTGCCCAATAAATAAAAAAAAAACGTCCGCCGTTTGGTGAATGTGAATACTTCTTTTACATAGTAAACTCATGTATAAGTGGTAAAACTCCTGCTTTCAACAATGGAGCCTGCTTAAGCTAGGTTCAACTGTTCAAAAGAAGCTACTAGTTGTCATAGATAATTCTTTTCTTGCACGTGACATAAAAGTGTTTGAAAATGTCAACGTTTGCTTCTGATTCTACTTCATATTTGTTACTTTTACAAAGAAATAAGCATTTTCACAACTTTTTCAACAAACACTCTCAACTTCTTATTCTCAATTTTTGATTCTATTTGCAAGCGCTCCCAACTTGATTCTCACCTAGTTTTACTTCTGTTACAAAAAATCACTTCCTCTAAAACATAAGTTTTTGTAAACACTCCCTTATTATTCCTAGAGCAACTAAGCTTGTAGAGTCTACTAATAGATGCTCAATCAATCAAATGGAACAATCAGAAAGTATATAACTGTTGTTATTTCTTTTTCAAAGATCACAAGGTATTACAAGCATCACCGTTGATCCTGAACCAACTAAGCCGAAAGATATAGGCTGGCTTACCTCCCTACGGTTAATCAAATTGAACAATCAGAAAGTATATAACTGTTGTTATTTCTTTTTCAAAGATCACAAGGTATTACAAGCATCACCGTTTATCCTGGAGGCCAAAAAAAGGAGAAAGAAAAAAGGAAATTCTAGATAGTACTTAGACTGCTATTATAAGAAAATGCCTTATGAAACAGAAAATATACTTCCCATGAGAAGCGAATATCCATGGTAATTCAGAAAAGAAACTACCAACGTTCAGAAAATCCGCCATTATCTCAAGGATGTCAACGATCTAATTTCCGATAAATTAACATTAACGTGATTCTGCGATTGAATTCGAGGATAACTCACCAGCTAAACTCAGTGGGAATCAGTGCAGATTAGTCGAAGAGTTTGAAGAGTCAACTTCAAGAGCTAAGACGAAGAAACAATCTAGGGATTTCTCATCAATTCGCCACACACCGAAGATGTCCATGGGGTTGGGCTGTTCTTGGATTCATTTATGGTTAGGGCTTGGGCCCGAATGTATTGGGTTCGAAACGATTAGTGGATTAATGGCTAATTAGTTCAATTAAATGGGGTATGTTGTAACTGGGCTGCCTATTTGCACCCATTTAGGTGGTTAGGCCTCGTTCGTTCGTTTTTTGTTGTTGAGAGTTTTTCCTGTTCTTTTTTCTCTCTTTTCTTAATTTTTTAAGCTTCGGTTTTGTGATTTTCGATTTTGTGCTAATCTTAAAACAAAATATATATATTTTAAGGACCACTTTTATTGTGCATTATTCTATAGCTATATATAGAGTCGTGCCTAACAATTTTTTGTCCTTAGTCGAACTTTAAAATGAACATTTTTAACGAATTTTAAGACAACATAAATTAATATTAAAAAATGAACTTTCTATAATGTACAAAATTAGCTAAATTAATATGAAAATAATTAAGTAGCTCAATAATTCATTTCTCAATTGATGACATAACTAACCTATATTTTTGAATTTAAAAAAAAACAATTTTTTAAGAGATAACAATATATCCAAAAATCATGATCTACAATATCTTTAAAATTTGTGACACTAAAAATTTATTTTTGGACAAATCCCATGTAACACACGGTATTATCTAGTGTTCCAACAATTTTGGTAGACAATCACAAATATTTATCTTTGACACTAAACATTTTTTTGAAAAATTCAGCCAAATATATATTATCACCCAAAACATTTGGGTTTGTGGATCCATCTAATTGGGTATGGGTAATTGGGTATAGATGTTTAGCCCAATTTACAATAGGTATAGCCCGGGACCCAGCGTCCAACGTTGCTTTCGTCGTCCCGACACCTATATTCCCATTAACTCATCAGACCTGGTAAACAATAGATTGGGGAAATTTACATCAGGTACTGTTCTTGATTTAGGGTTTTGCGCCGTACTACCGCTTCTGTTTGTTTGGTACTTTCCGTAGTTCGTTCGTCTTCTTTTTGATTTGTGATAAAAGACCCCTTTTCTTTTGGATGTTTCATTCATCATATGCATTGAAAGCTTTGCTATTGTTTACTTGCGAAATTTTCCTTGTTATGACTCTCTCAATTAGTTCAAACGTTCTTGATTTTTATATGCGGGAATGTGTGAATGTTCTTTCTTTTTTCTGCTTTTGTAAGTACTCTTTAGTGATTTCTGTTATGAGGTAGGGTTTTGGATGCGTGACTATGATAAAGGTTTATGATAAATAATATGATGTTTCTTTTTTCGTTTTTAAACTCATGCTTGACTGGTAGTAGAATTATGGAGGGAGAAAAGGTAAAGACCATTAATTATTTAATTAGATGTTTTCTTCCATGGATTATGTGTGTGTCTGTGTTTGCATCCATAGATGTATATATCTACATGGTTTTGTTGGAGGTGCTTGTTCTCCATCTTGATTCAAACAGTTGTTTATGGGTTCAGGGGAGACTTGGTAGTGTGCAATGGGTGAGTTTGGGAAGCGTTCTCGTTCATATCGGGATGATGGTCGTTCATATCGGGATGATAATGCTCGGTCATATCGGGATGATTCAGACTACAAGAACCAGAAGAGGAGAACTGATAGGGAAAGAGACAGAGATGAAAAGGGAAACGATGAACTGATAGTTTACAGGATCTTGTGTCCTGATGGTGTCATTGGTAGTGTGATTGGGAAGAATGGAAAAGTAATAAATACAATTCGACAAGATTCAAGGGCAAAGGTCAAGGTGGTGGACCCATTTCCAGGTTCTAAAGAAAGAGTTATTACAATTTATTGCTATGTAAGAGAAAAGGAAGAAATTGAGGTCGATGATGAGTTCAATGATAACGAACCTCTTTGTCCTGCACAAGATGCGCTTCTCAAGGTGCATGCAGCAATTGCGAATGCTGTTGCTGTAGTTGGAGAATCTGACAGAAGGAAGAGAAATAGAGATAAGGAGGAATGCCAGCTTCTTGTTCCATCCAGTCAGTCTGCTAATATTATTGGGAAATCTGGTGTAACCATTAAGAAACTAAGGAACAAGACAAGGACAAATATCAAGGTTACTTCTAAGGACGCCAGTGATCCAGCTCATTCTTGCGCCTTGGAGTTTGACAATTTTGTTCTGGTTTGTTTTCTTTATTTTTCTTACCTTTTTGTTTTTCTTTGGTTTGGTGTGAGGAGAAATATATTCCACATTTAGTCCAAGCTTAAATAGTGAATAGTAATTCCAAACATACAAAGTTCTATCTTAAAGCACATCAATTATTTTCTGTATCGTTATATGTTTTTCTTTTACATTTATTTGTCGTAATCAAGATGAAAAAACAACCTGTGCCATTTTTATGTTAATGTCTGCTTAAACCGTTGATAGATATCTGGCGAGGCAGAGGCAGTGAAGAAAGCACTTTTTGCCATTTCTGCAATTATGTACAAGTTTGCACCAAAAGAAAAATTCCTCTCGAAACTTCGATTCCTGACGCACCACCAAACATCATCATTCCATCAGATGTTCCCATATATTCTGCTACTGGACTTTATCCAGTGTAGATCCTATTAACCCTTCTAGATCAGTGCCTTCCATTCTAGGTCCATCACGTGCACCAGATATCTCGGGCTATGCTGATGCTGGGAGCACATGGCCAGTGTATTCATCTGCTCTTCCTATGGTGTCTGGTTATGGCAGTGCATCTAGATCCGAGGAGTTAACTGTAAAAGTGTTGTGCCCCTCTAACATGATTGGCCGCGTTATTGGAAAAGGTGGAAGTTCCATTAAAAGTATAAGGCAAGAAAGCGGTGCTCGTGTTGAGGTTGATGACCCAAAGACCAATCATAATGAGTGTGTAATCACTGTGATCTCCACGGAGGTAGTTCCATATATCTTTTTGATGTGGAAACAATACTTTTTTCTTGGATTGCACTTGTTAAGTATTCATATCATGATCAGATAACTTTGAAATTTATGTATGTGCATGTGTTATGTTGCGCCTGGTTATCATGATGCTGTGTCGCTCTATATCTAACGTGTCAGGCATGAATTTATCCATTTTGAAGCATTATTTCTACAAAGGTCGTGAGTTTGGCTAACTGTTTTCAGCGCACATATCTGATTAAAAAATCTGTTTGTAGGTGAGAACAACTTTCCAAAACGCTTCATTTGATATCCATTACAATTTTTTAATCGTCTTCTTTAAGACACTGAGAGGTGTTAGTGCTTTACCCGCATTCTCTTGTTTTGCATCTGGTTGAAGTTTACAGAGAAAACACTTATGAGCTAGATTGACAGCCTCCATTATGTTATTGGATTAATGCAAGCAAGTCCTCTATTTTATGTTTTTGGACCTTCCACATCTTTTACAGAGCAAATGTGGACCCATTTTTTACTTTCATTGACATAAATCTTGGTTCAGTGACCTGCTTTACAGTTTCTGCACATATCTCTTTGTCAGATTTTGCTTGCCCATATTTTTGAGTTTCTGTCTTGAATTTGTATTTACCTACTTTGACATTTGTTTTGGGCAGTCATTAGATGATTTAAAATCCATGGCAGTTGAGGCCGTGCTATTGTTACAAGGAAAGATAAATGATGAAGATGATGAGTCTGTAAAATTGCGGATCCTTGTTCCTTCAAGAGTTATTGGTTGCATCATTGGGAAAAGTGGTTCTATCATCAATGAAATCCGTAAAAGAACTAAAGCTGATATACGAATTTCCAAAGGCGAGAAGCCTAAGTGTGCTGATGAAAGTGATGAACTTGTTGAGGTGTCTGCAATTTGATTTTGTGTTTTGTTCTTATTCATTTATGTGCCCTGTTTGATATCTTATTCATGTGAAATTGATGTTACTTCTGTAGATTTTTGGACAAGTTGGTAATCTGAGAGATGCACTTATCCAGATTGTTTTGAGGCTCCGAGATGATGTCTTAAAGGATAGAGAAGACGTTCACAATTCTTCTGCTGGTGGTGAGGCATTATATGCTGGTGGTGAGCCATTATATGCTGGTGGTGCATCTCTTCCAGTCTCATCAGTTCTACGCAGTGTGTCCTCTGCCGCTGCACTAGGATATGAGCAGAGGGCTGATACTGGTAGTGGGTTGGGGTTGCTTTCCTCAAGTGGATATGGATATGGGTCCATATCGGTATGTTTCGAAGTTTTAATCCTGATTGCTATATTCTTCATAGACATGTTGACTTGAAACATAGAAAAGAAAACACTGAAGACGTAGAATTGAAGCAAGCAATTGCTCTTTCCACCCTGACAACAGCTGCTAGTAAATTAGCGATTTATCCCATCTTCTCTGGTTTTGACATTTTGCTGTTAATATTATATTTGCATCAACAACAGTATTTTCCTAAATTAGCGATTCCAGTGGTTGCATAGTATGTTAATGCTGATAATCCCTCGTTGATAAATTTGAACCAATGAGAGCATTCTCCCTTCAAGATGATTTTGGATATATTCTTGCTAATGACTGGTCCAGAGGAAAAATATATATAGAAGAGGGAATTGGGATTGAGTAAGGGAGTTTTACTGCACATATGTAGCTTCTGCTCTGAAGCACCATCTGTTTCAGTAGCTTCTCATAAAAAATGGCAGAATTCTTTATTTACATTTCACTTTTGCTTTGAACTGTGTGTTGGTCTTCAGCCTAAAATTTGCATTACCTTCTCTCTGATCTTGTGTTTTCTTTTTGTGAAGATGGGAGACAATGGCTATGGAACATTGTCGTCACATTCATCATCACTGTATGCAGGGTTAGTCTCTCATGTCCTGAATTTGGTACATCACTTATTTTTGCTTTCTCAAAGTATACGTCTGATTGGAATTGTTTCCTTTAAATCAGATTGCCTCCACCATCTACTCTGGAAATGCTTATCCCTGCACATGCTGTTGGCAAAGTCATGGGAAGAGGTGGCACAAATGTTGAGAATATCCGCAAGGTAAATGATGAGAAAAGGAAACGTGAATCTTGTGTCTCCTTGTTGGTATTAGTTTGAGAGAAGAAATGAAATGACTTTAATTTGGGGAGACTAAAGTTTCAAGCTTTTGATTATAATGCTGTCTCGTAATAAATTTGGCTTGTTGTAGTCCTATTTCCCCCCCTCAATTTTCATTATGTTTTCCTTCTTTCAATATCATTCCCATCTTATTCTGCTTACACCACACGTGTTTCAGTTAGATTGCATGGTTAGGTACATCTTTTTGATAATGTTCTTAGACCAACAACTTGGCAAACTTGCCGATCAGAATTCTTCCTTCCAGACTTGTTTCCTTACATTGCTAATCATTAGTAGTTCGGCGAGCTTGACATTTTTCATGGTATGCTTGTATATCAAGAAACCTGCAATTCCTCTTGCCACATGGCATTTTTTTTCTTTTTGGGAGTGACATTTTGAACTTATAAACTTGCCTTGAAAATTCTTCAACTCTGCTCGGACTAAATGCATTTGCTTGGTAAGGTGATTTTTGTTTCTATTTCATTTTCTTCCAGATATCTGGAGCAGCTGTCGAGATTTCAGATTCCAAATCCAGCCGAGGTGATCGTGTGGCTTTAATATCTGGTACCACCGATCAGAAGCGTGCTGCTGAAAACTTGATTCAGGCATTCATTATGGCCACTTAAGTTACAAAATCAGTCTTTATGAAGGCGAAACCTGTTCAGTATTGGTTTTTTTTTTATCAAATGTGACATCTCTCCTGCTCCTTTAGGTTTCCTTTGTGGAGGTTAATTTATTCTTAGGCTACTGTGAACTCTCACCTCTTCTGTAGGAAATCTTATGAAGATGTTTCTGGGAGTTTGATAGCATGTTCGGTTTTCAAGTGGATATCGGTACTGGTTGTGCTGATCATCATAAGTGAATAGGAATTTTCTTTCCTTTCGTAGTATTGATCAGATTCTCCTCTACAAATCTTATTTCCAACATTGCTTTGCTCATGAATTTGATGTTAAGTTGGTTACATAATTATAATACATTAAACCTCTATGTTTTCTTTCCTTCTTGTTTTCTTCTATTTCTTCTGTCTTACTGATGCGCCTTTGGTAAGGTCTCTTCCTCATGTGCCTTCTCCATGCTCTTCTATAGTACAGAAGCAGGTTCAAAATTACCTCTCTCCTAATAAAATGCACGTGCTATCAGCTATATCTCCTTCCGATTTGAATGTTCTTGCCTGATAAGTATCTATTATGAATCTCAGTCATTAAACTGCAATTCTGAAATGCTCATTCGTTGAATAGCTTGCAGGTATTTCTTTGTTAACTTTGCTAATTAATCTGACTTAATGCCCTTTATATTATTACTTTCTTGCCCATCTCCGAAATCTTTCCCCAAATCGTTACGTATTCGTTTCTGATTGCCTTCTGCCATATAGAATTAGAAGACATGAAGATTTTATTGTTCTCAGTTATCGTGATCAATTTCCTGTAGTTTTCATCTGTAAGTCTCATCAGTTTGCTGTATTACAAGTATCACTTAACAGGACCCTTAGGCTATCTAACACAGCGTCAAAACTGGCCTAAAATGTCAATTTAGAGCAGCAAATGTGCTCAAAGGGCAGCACCATTCCCTACGCTGTTTTGAAGTCTTCAAAAGTGCTGCGCCAGATTTGGTGCAGCGTTGTTCATTGTGCTATCCTCCTTTTTCTTAAAGAAAATTATTATTTAATAATTTTTATAATGTTTGTTTTGCTTAAAATATTTTAAAAAGTTTATATATTATGGCAATGGCTTATTTCTCAACTAAATAATCTTTTATGTCTTATATGTACATGAATAAATTAATATAGTTTTATTACTTTTATTTATATTATGTTAGTCATATGACATTCATATTTAAAATCCTGTTTTCACTTTTTAGTTTTAGTTTTATTATTAATTGTTTAGTCTTTGTTGATATACACTATTTAATTTACTATCATGTAATTATATTATATATTATAGATATTTATGTTAATTAAATTTATAAAATCTTGTTATTATTTTTTTTTAATGCATAGTATTTAATTACCGTAAAATATATTATAGTAATCAAATTTATTCTTTGATTAATTCAATATGTATATGTTTTAATATGTTAATAAATATTGTAGATGTTTGTGCAAAATTTGAAGTAGATGAGTTGGAGATGGATTTTAAGTATGGTGCATAAATTGCCGTATTTTAGTGCAAAAGTTGCGCTAAAATAGAATTTTGGGTTGGAGATGACTAGATAACATATGGACCTTTAGTCAATAGAACAGTTAATATATGACTTCATATAACATCAGGTGAGCTGAGTATTACCCTTATTTTATGCCGGCTGTTTCGATTACGGATATCATTTGGTTGCAAAAGAAATCCAAGTGAATGCAGTTTTATGATTAATGAAAGGAGGTTACACTCACTTGTGAATTGAGTGGTAGATGAAATTATAATTTCATTTTTTAACTAAGACAAATTCCTTACTTTGACTTATATATATATATAAATCGAGTAAGATTGCGGATCCTATTACTTGACTCCCAAATTTATACCCTCATCACTATCACGTTCCTTCATCAATACCCACATGACCCATCACCAGCAACTCAGCAAGTACATGAGATTGAATAAAAACCTCTCCCTTTTAATTTTCCTGTAGTATGATAACACACAATATCGATTTGTTTGTAAAAAACTTTACAACTTTGCTATTCAACAGAGAATTTGATTATATCTTCTCCTGGTGTTTTTACCTTGATACGCTTCTAATCCAATTTTTGCATCCTTGAGCTCGATTCTTGACGTATCTAGTGGAAGTCATTAGCTCAGTCTTCAAACCCTTCATCTTTGTGATCAGTATTGGTTGAACAGCTCTGCTTTGAATAAAAAAGCAGTTATGCTGTTTTTTGAATCAGAATAGATCTTGAATATTTATATCAATCTACTGTATATGTGAAGGCTTTGATTTGATCCTTGTTTAGTTGGTAGCAGTTCAGTTATTTTCTTTTATTATTATTGGGTTTCGGGGAAGGGGGAGTGGTGATTGAGTAAAAATGATGCAGGGGTTTCGGTTTTTGCTCAGCATGCAGATTAGCTAGATTCTCCTGGTCAATGTCCGGTATTGATCCAGTCAGAAACGTTTTCTGTAGTTTTTTTCTTTCAGGATTTTCTTGATAAAACCAGTCAATCTCTCTCTCTCTGTCTCTCTCTCTCTCTCTCAGGATGGCATTATCTCAGGATGAGTGTAGTTGATAGAGCACAGATTCGGTAGTTATCAGCATGGCATTATCTCAGGATGAGTGTAGTTGATAGAGCACAGATTCGGTAGTTATTCTTTATTAACTCTGCTAATAAGTCCAAGTATAGCTGGTTAGTACTGTCATATGGTCTTTCTCACTCTAATAGAAGTTTCATCGGTTATTACACAATTTCTTCTTTCCTCGGTATTGTCATTGATAAAATATAGCGCTTCCAAAATATAGTGCTCGTCATTGATCCTCTATTTGGAAAGCATAGTCTGTCCCGGTTTTTAGGACCTCGAGCCTGTGGAATTATGGCAGATTGTGATAGACAGATGTGGATGTTTGGTATGTTCAAAAGGTGTTTTTTCCACCTAGAAGCTGAGAATCAATTTTTTTTAGTGTTTTGCTAACACTTTCTCAAATTTCTTGATAGTATGTTGTATCATTTTGGTGGTTCTTGAATACGATAGTTCGATACTTATGGCAGCATTTTTGGCTTATGTTGAATTATTATCAAGTACTAGGTTTATGAGTTGTTGAATCATGGTGTTATATATAATACATGTTTAACCTGGAAAGAGCTTGAATATTTGCATTTTCTTGTCATTCTGTATACGTATGCTAGTTGTGCTAAAAACTACCCCTGAGGTTTAATTACAGAAAACCCTAACTATCTTTTAATGTTACAAATAAAAACCCCTCTTGAGGGTGCAATTTCATAAGCTAAAAACAAATATTAGTGGTATTTGTAATTCTAAAAGATAGCTTTGTTTTTCTTTAAAATTAGAATAAATCTCAGGGGTAGTTTCTATAATTTGCCCTAACGTTTTCTTCTGTAATGAACCCTTAATGTTATCTGCTGCATGTGAATAGGGATTTTTCCGGTTTTTAGGACAAATCATGGGAGGTGGCTAGTGCAATTGTTGTAGCAATATGATGCTGAAAATGTTGATAGCACTTGTTATAATCACCACCTCCTTTATTATCTGGGTTTTTTAGTATTTGGACTTTTGTTTAGGGTTCTACTGAAGGTTTGTGGGAATGGCAATTTTGCCCCAATTTGCGGGTCCGCCCTGCCCTGTGAACTGCGACAAGACAGGGGGGGGGGGAGGTCTGGGTATCACTAGGGATGGCAACGGACCTGCCTGCCAAGAAAATCAGGAGCCCGGTCCCGCCAAGAAAAATCAAAACCCGGCGGGGCGGGTCTAGACCCGTTAGCCCACCCAATACTTTTTTTTAATTGCAATAATTTATTTTTTTGTATTTGTGAACAAAATTTCAAAAGTAATCCAATGCCAATATGTCAAAAAAAATAAATGTAATTATGCAAATTATTATAGCTACGTTTTACAACTATTTAGCTACTATTTTGATTTTGTTTTTTAAAAAAAAAAAACTACTAGGATCTTGCAATAGTACTCAACTAATACCCAAAATAAATATTCAAAGTACAATATTGCAAGATATTATAGTAGTAAATTAATATCAATACAAACACTCAAATCTAAAGATAAATAATGCAAAAAATATTAAATTAATTATGCACATCAATTAGAGTCTAGAGATGTCAAAAAGTCCGGCCAAGCGGGCTAGCTTTGATCGGCCCGAATAGGGCCGGGTTGGCGCGATTTTGCAAGCCGAAAAAGCCCTACCTATTTGACCTGGGGACCATAGGGTGATGAAGCCGCTAGCTCAACCCAAAACAAATCAAATGTATTTTTAATCGTGGGTTGAATTAAGCCTCAAAAAAATAGTGGGCCAGGAGATTCCGGCCCGGACAATTTGGTAGCTCCAACATCAATTACTAAATCATTTTCGAATAACACTGATATACGTTTTTTTAAAGGATAACGAATTAATTCTCGTAAAAGAATTTGTAATCTGAAAAATATAAAGAGCAGGAGCCCATAAAATTCAACGTGTAGTGTACTAGTGTTTCAGTCTCGTGAGCAACCATTGGGATCCGTTTTCGTGTTCACTGGGAAGATGGGACCTTTGGGAAGTGTGATCTTACGCCATCAGTCAATAATTATGACGCAAAATAAACAATCAAGCCCACCTTTCTTATGGATAAAAACGGTTAGTTGCAGCAGCACGTAATTGCAAAGCTGATAAAAGGTTCCCAGTTTTTCTTGAAATGTGAAAAAACGATCATCATTCGTGAATTGAGGAGGAAGGTTAACGAAAGCTTCCAGATACTGGGTTTTCTGATTGCCCTTTTTATAATTCCATGGCACTGAAGAAACCTTTACAGACTATCTTGACCGGAGTTTGGAGGGCTAGAAATGTCAGGGGCTTTAGCGCAGTCCCAGAGGGCAGGGTTTCTTCACAGTCTTCTCAACATCTGATCGACTTGGAATATCAGTGCAGTGCCCACAAGTAAATCTCCCACTCTCGCCATCTTCATGTCTTCTTTGTACACCACGTGTTTGTATCTGGGACTCAAAGAGTCTAATTATTAATTTTTTTTTTATGGTGACGGGTTTGATTATTTTTTCGTATGTTCAGTCTTTTACTTTCCGAGTTTCGTTGGTTTAAGTGTATATGTTCCAAGATTAGGCGTACGTGATTTATAGGAGTATGGGGAATTTTGGAAGCGCCATATTTTCAGAGCTGAGAATTAGTTAAGTGAAATCGTTTTATTACCTGGGATACCAACTAAGTGGCTTTTGTGTTTCCCTTTCTGGACATATTATGCATTCAAGAAAGAAAATTCAGGGTTATCAAGTGATATTTTCATTATATGGGGGGTTTTCTTGTAAGAAAATTGTAGATAAATTCTGTCACCTACTGCTCTTCATGAAAAAACATTTTATAATTTTGGGGCTATTGGTGTTGGTGTTCAGTGAGGGCTTACAGGTATTTGGGAAAGCATATTTGAAAGTAATTGTGCTAGTGAGAGTTGAAGCATGGAAGCACTCCCCTGTTTTTGATGAACTAGGGGGTATTGAGATTTCTCTTTCTTTTTGTTTATCATTGATATTATTGCTAGTCAGTAGCTACCCTAGTACAATGTTCTTGGATGAATTTTAGACAAAATTAAAAATGATAATCTCATGATTTGGAGTATAAGAGTGCCCCACATTTATTCTCGTTCTTTGGATGTTTATTCGTTTTACTATTCAAATTACAAAACACAAACTTGAACTTATGTACTCGTGTGAGATGACATAGGTGATGGCTTGTATTTGAGAGCAATATCCATGATTGCAATAGTGAAGCTTTGCACTTACCGCCCTATTCCCATTGAGTATAATATTCTTGATATATACAATTTTCTGTTGTCTTAAAGAGAAACTTAGCCATACCATTGGTTATGTTGCAGTTACCATCCTATTCCCATTGTCTTTTCTCAAGCGAAAGGATCAACTATCTGGGATCCAGAAGGCAACAGATATGTAGACTTCCTCTCAGCTTATTCTGCTGTTAATCAGGTAAAAGGAAGAACAAAAAATCAGGATTTTAGTCCTTCCTGTGGTTCCTTGCATTGTTGTTGATCTTGCGATGAACAATTAATCCTTGCATTGAGGACAAAAAATCAGGTTTTTATAATTATTATTTTACATTTATTTTTTGGATCATTTTCTCTTTATACCTTAAAGATGTTTTTAGTTATATTGCTTTCCCAACTCTTCCCTCTTCATTCCCTCCAAGCATCAGCATCCTGGTCAGAATGCATTCTTAATCATTCTTATTTCATCATGAGGAGCAGAAAGGGCTCAATTGTATTAATGGTATTCTGTAATACGTCAAATAGGTCATATTTATGTCGTTAATGGAATGAACATTTCTAAACTAAAGATGTTGCCGCAGGGACATTGTCATCCCAAGATCATGAAAGCATTGGTGGAACAGACTGAAAAGCTTACTCTCAGTTCTAGAGCCTTCTATAATGATAGATTTCCAGTATTTGCAGAACGTCTGACCAGCATGTTTGGATATGACATGGTATTGCCAATGAATACAGGCGCAGAAGGTGTAGAAACAGCGTTGAAGTTGGCGAGGAAGTGGGGCTATCTTAAGAAAAAAATTCCAAGAGATGAGGTATGGAACTCTAGTCATTATAATGTATGATTATCTTGCTTAACGAGAAGCTTAGTAATTTCTTTTGATAGATGAAATTTCATTTGAGTTTGATAAGTTCCAACATATGGGATAGGGACTAATCACATGGAGTGTGATAGCTATAACTTAAAAAAAAAAAAAAATCTTTACTTTCTTTGTTACGGATGTTCAATTAAGTATTGAAGATACTTAGAATGATATTAGTTGAAATTTTTTCTTAAGCATAAAAGGAAGATTGATTAGTAAGATAACATAATAAATGTCTACTCGATACAGTTTGGAATCTAGAAATTGCTTATGGAGTTCTAGTTATACAAGGACCTAGTAATAACTAGTTATGAGGGTCTTGCATGATAATGCTTTTCGAATACCAATTTGATCTATTTGTGATTTCTTGAGTACTGTAATAACTAGAATATAGTTAGGTGAAGTTTCTGGTGTTTTCTATTGAACATATTCTTTTCTTTTTAAGAGTTCTTTTAGGGAGTTAAAAATGACACATCCCCTACTTATTCTTCCTTGATGGTTTTTAATGGGTGCAAGTTCTAATTCAAATTTGCCGCCATGTCCAAAGGAAAAAAAATTGGTCTGGCATATGTAATCATGAGAATATTCATGTTCTCCTAATTTTGGTTTGGCATCATTTTCAGCTTTTCTTCTTTGGGGGTCCTCGTGAAAATCTGCTGGAAGTGAGACACATTATTTTGCCTTCCCATCCCCTCTTTAAAAATCAATTTTGAACGGAAAAAAGGGAAATTAAAGAATCTTAGTACGTTTGGACGACTACTGTCACCAAAAGTCTTGCAATGAGATTCTAGTGTTCTGAGACATCCAACAGCCTGCTATCTGGATTTTGGATATATATGCCTATGTTGACATATGTTATTTACTATACCCTATATAGACACTACTCTCAAATAATGAGATACAAGTTCCAAGAACTGACTACAACTGTCATTTAGTAATAAGTATTGTAATAAAGTTTAGATATGCTTTTCAGATACAATTTTATCTTCCTTTATCACTCCAAAATTCTTGTTAAAGATCATCATTATTAGTCTTTGCTTATGCATGTAATTTGTGTAAATTACCAATACTACCATTGTCGAGACCCGTTCTGACCATATCCTTTACCTCTTTGAAATCCTTCTGCAAGCATGTGAATTGTTATATGACAATTGACAGGTAAAATCATATTTAGTTTACAGTTCAATGCTTCTGATAAATTTTACTTCCAAAGTGGATAATAACAGACCGTGAGCTTTTGTGTGTAGTCTTCAATTAAGAATTTGGCTTGAGTCTCTAACTTCTGTTTTATTTTAATGATTTGACCATGGCAGGCCATAATTGTTTCATGCTGTGGCTGCTTTCACGGTCGCACATTAGCTGCTATTTCTATGAGCTGTGACAATGAGGCAACCCGTGGCTTTTGGCCCTTGTTGCCAGGCCATCTCAAAATTGATTTTGGCGATCATCGACCCTTGAGAAAATATTTAAAGGTTTGCAATTCTTTTAGCGTGCAATATATCAGAAAAGAAAAACTCAATAGCTGAGTTTTTAGAGATACACATTCATGTTTGTTCTATCCTCTAGAACCACGAACAATGCAGAATTTTTTGTTTGCTGGTGACGTGGATTAATCCTTTTCATTTCATGGTGACCAGAGAAAGGGGATCAAATTGCTGGTTTTCTATTTGAGCCTATTCAGGGGGAGGCAGGGGTATGCATCTTCTGGATTAAATTAATTGCTTTAGATATATTATATGTGTCAAATATGAGTTGTTTTGTCATCTTTATTTTAATGTATAATCATGTGAGAATTAATAGATATTTACTTGTTTACCTGCTGCTTGCACAAAATCATCAATGACTCCATGTAATCTTCAATCTTCGTCTTCATTGTCCTGGTGAATCCATTCTATATAGATATAATATAATATAGTGGTATAGGCAAGTTAAAACGTTCTGCCTGCCTGGTTCTATGTACTGATATTTTATTACATGCTACAGACATTTAGCATAACTTAGAGGCTAGTTATGGAAGAGCTCTATGAATGAACATTGAGTAAAATTATTTTGAGCTCTGATGACATTCTTATTTTTCCTAGGTTATTATTCCTCCGGATGGTTATCTGAAAACTGTCAGAGAACTTTGCTCAAAATATAACATTCTAATGATTGCTGATGAAATACAAAGTGGATTAGCACGTTCGGGAAGAATTCTGGCTTGTGATTGGGAAAATGTCCGCCCCGATGTCGTAGTAAGGACATGTTCTTTGTTTGATTCTTAAATTCTTTACATATACTCAAACTTGCACATTCTGTATCTGCTTTGTTTAGAAACCTGATTCATTGGCTAAGGCGCCAAGCATATGCCATATTAACCTCATTTTCTAAAATTGTGTATTAATGCCATGCCTGTTAGAAAGAATTACGAACATCCTGAATTCTTCTAACAACCACATATGCATTGAATTTTTTTTCGTTCAACTAGACCAAGCTTCACACTTAAGGATATATCTCCTGTTTCATACTAACATTAGAATTTAGAACATGTATTCGACCACCGCTTCTCACCAGACTGCTTGTTTACTCTTTTTCTCTGTCAAATAAAAGTATTAAGTTTTTGCATAAGACTTGTTTTAAGTTTTAGTTTTGACATGATTTGAGAAAATCAACAGTATTTTCGAAATGTGTCTTTCCATTGGAAAGTTCCGTATCTGCTACGACTCCCACAACAACATCAAATTGCAAGATTTTTGAGTTTATTGACGAATCCACATTCTAGCATGAAGTTTACTATAATGCCTATCAGAAATGAGATTGATTTTTGTTGGATTTGAAGTACCATTAGTTGTAAATATAGAGCACTCCTTGTTCAGATATTAGGAAAAGCATTGGGTGGTGGAGTATTGCCAGTTAGTGCAGTTCTTGCAGACAAAGATGTTATGCTCTGCATACAGCCTGGAGAGCATGGAAGGTCAGTAGTTTGAAGCCTATGTCATAATTTTTGCTAGATTATTATTTCTTCTCCTTAAAAATATTGTACAAGTTTAGGGCATATTCTTTAACATGTTTTCCCTTGGAAAATGCCAGAATATGGAAATGCAAATGGAAATGATTGTCTATCTGAAATATTGTTGTGTTACAGGGCAAATCTGTTTCGATGGAAATAAGGAATTTAGAATCAGTTCTGCCTAGCTACAGAAATGGTTTCTAAGGGCCATATGACTAAATAAGAAACTAAAATCTAGTGGAAGAAAAACAAAATTTACAGAAAAGCCTACTTTTTTATGTTTACTATAAACCCCTAATATGTGAACTCCTAATGTGTTGTGGAAAAGAGGGAAAAGTGCATTCTTCGCACGTGTAAAATTCAGAAGGTGTGCACTGTGCAGTTGTTTTTCCAGTGAAATTGGAGGCTTGCAAGTATTCTAGTGGAGAGTGGATTTACTGATCTTTGATTCCACTCTCTCCCATCCTTTTTTTTTCTATTAATAATATTGAAATTCTCTTTACTAACTTGCTATTGAGGTTTGTGCAGCACCTTTGGAGGGAATCCTTTGGCCAGTGCAGTTGCCATTGCATCACTAGATGTGATAATAAACGAGAGACTGCCTGAGAGGTATCGATTCTTTTCCCTAATTCTTGAGAAATCTGATTATGCAGCTGAAAACCACTAATTTTCTGAGATTTTTGAATTGCTTTATATGCCTAATATTATTTTTGCAGGGTGTTCGTGAATTCATATATATCTTTTGTAGTTATAGATTCTTTGACACGTATATCACAAAATGGCCACCGACTTTTGCCATTGGGGCTTTTTTGACTTATCTAAGTTCTTGATAGATCTGACAAACTGGGAGAGGAGCTTAGGCAGCAACTTTTGAAGATTCAGCAGCAATTTCCTGACCTTATAAAGGAAGTACGAGGTAAAGGATTGTTCAACGCTGTGGAGCTTAATAGTAAAGCCTTGTTACCTGTGACCGCGTATGATTTATGCCTGAAGCTGAAAGAGAGAGGAATTCTAGCAAAGCCTACTCATGATTCCATTATTCGATTAACTCCTCCGCTAACAATAAGGTAAATAATTCTAAATTACGAAGACCCATTATTCTTATATCTGTAAAAGTTAGGTCTGTCTCAGTTTTAGAATTAATTTTCGAATTTTTTGAATGCGACAAGAAAAGAATATTGTCCCATGTTCCTTAATTAAAAGGGATAATTACCAAAAAGAAAAATTAAAACTGAGGTTCGGGCTAGTTACAAAACAACCTAGAAGTTTTTGAAAATTGCAAAGCCCCCCTTGAGGTTTTGATTCCATCTTAAATTCTCCCCCTTCATGAGCAAAGCACATTTGAAAAACTCTTATATTTATCAAATATCGCAGCTACCTGCTTAAATTTAAGAAAAAATCTAACCTGAGGGTTTTTTTTTTGTAATTTTGAAACATATTTGGTTTCTTTTTTGTAATTAGCCCAAACCTCAGGGGGTGTTTTTGTAATTATCCCTAATGAGAATGGAATGTGAGGTAAAAGAAACTTTTCTTTGTGCCCCTGGAACCTGGAGATCAGATGGATACAACCATTGACTTGAGATTCATGTGAAATATTTTTCTACATTGCTGGTGTCTTGATAATTAATTTCCCCCACGATTTTTCCGTCAGTCTGGATGAGCTCCGAGAAGGTTCAAAAGCACTACAGGATGTATTGGAACACGATCTCGCGAAGATGAAGAAAGAAAAGCCAAATGCTCCCTCTCATACAGCTTCTAATACGTGTGATCGTTGTGGGCGTAACTTGTACGGCTCTTCTTAAACTTCTTTAATTATACGCACTACTTTGTATAACTGCTGTTTGTTTGTAGTTCATTATCTAAATATGGATAGCTATTGCCAAGCTTTTTGATTTTTCTCCATTTCCCAGTACCTTAAGTCAATTTACTCAAAAGTATTTACGGACTCACTCAATTAGTTCCATCTCCCATGGATTTTTGTCTTTTTTTTTTTTTTTGTGTGACAAATAAAGTAGTGTATGAGGTTCTTTAACTTTGTATGGTGTGGATGTGTACACACACATATTTAGTATATTTAAAAATATAGGGGACAAATTTTCAAAAAAAAATATAGGGGACAAGATGGAGACACAGTGATGCTGGAATTATGGTAGTTATAAGAATAGCATCTTTCATAATATAATTAGTTCAAGAAAGTTTAGGAAAATGAGATGGGACCTGGTTTAGGTATTATTTAAGGACCTTAGCTGGATTTCATAATTGTATTGTTTCACTTGGAGGGCCCTAATTAGCTGTTGCATGAATCATGATCACCAAATTTTGGGTATAGAGTTATTTCTGGATATAGAAACAGATCTTTATTGATGAAGTGATGTTACCATTCCAATATGACTTTTTCTTGTTTTCATTTCCGGCTATGACATTTATGTTTACTGCTTCAGGATTGCATGCATGAAATAGGGTGTTTTATTAAGGGATAATTACAGAAACACCCCTGAGATTCAGGCTAATTACAAAAAACCCAGATTTTTTGAAAATTGCAATATACCCATTTTCCCAGTCATAAGCAGAAAACATTTCAAGAAAACCCCTAATATTTCCAAAAATATTGTAGTTATCCCCTTAAATTTAAGAGAAAAACAAATTTGAAGGGGCTTTTTGTAATTTTAAAATATCTCTGGATTTTTGTAATTAGACCAAACTTCCGGGGTCCTTTGTAATTATCCCTTAGAAAAATTACCCCTCAGGTTCAGCCTAATTACAAAATACTCCACTTCAAAAAAAAAAAAATTACAAAATACTCTAGTTATCTTTCAAAATTACTAATACTCCCTTAATGTACCTTCCTGAGTTTTATATTTACTTAACAAATATACCCCCTCTTGAAGGTGCAATTTATAATTTTGAAAGATAACTGGGTTTGTTTGTAATTAGGCTAAATCTCGGGGATAATTTTTGCAATTAACCCTTTTATTAATGAGTTGATGATATCTCATAGACAGTGACAAATAACTTATTGAGATGGTTCTTTTTATTAGATCTTGAAGTCTTTCTTGTGAAATATTCCATGAATAAATATTGCAACAACTGGTGTGGAAGCTATGGTGTCCTCTCATAAACTTGAAAGTACATTTTTTGTTGGCGTAGTTTTCAAGTTGTATAGCTATACGCGACAAATGACATTAAACCTTCCTTGCCAGCTTTTCTTAGTTTTAGTGTATTTGTAAGAATAATATTATTATGGGTTAAGAATTAAGATTAGATTAAATCCCATTTCCTTTTGAGTCAGAATGTAGCTGGATAAGGATTAGTATGCTGATTGGATTACATGATATCTGATAAGCCTGCTATGATTTTTTTATGTGATGGAGTTGAAGGAATCAATTATTTAATTTTTGGACCTAACTATCATAATATATATATTGTGATGAATTGTACAATAATTTTTGCAGCAATGTCTTGTATTCAAGGTTCGGCTGTGAAATATGGTGTATTTTAGCCGGGAACAAATTTTATGTTCCAACTTGGTGCTCCACTTCATGTTCCATTCATTCGGATGAACGACACGTTTGAGTGAGATAAACATAAGTGGTTGATTTTTAAGGGTAATTACACATGTCATTCATCCAGGGATGAAATAGGTATTGGAATACCAAATTGTAACAGAAATCTGAACCCATTTTAGCCCGGTTTAAATGAAAATGAAATGCCCTTTAGCTATCTTTATATCCATTTTTAGGAGTCATGATAAACAATTAATTTCTAATTTTTATTTGATGGAAGGTTTTTTAGTGGTAGTCCTTTTTAATTAAGTAAATCTTCTTGATTATAAATGATAGCGGAAATGGACCATGTGTAGTTCAAGTAGTATTGCTAACCCTCTATAAGGGTATTGATTGGGGTTCAAATCGATATCTTTCAGTTTTCTTTGAAATTTATCCTCTCCTCCAACAAATCTTCTCAATTTATTAAAAAAAATTGATAGTAGAAATGGGGGTGGGGGGGGGGGGGTGGATATTACCAAATAGAAACAAATTTTATATATGGTCAATGAATGTGGTATATGATATTGATATGTCTTTATCATTTATGGGTATGCGTGGTTGCCATGTTGTTGTGATTATGAATATATGGTTTATTAGATTTCCAAGGCGTTGTGAGTATGGGCACTAAATGTTTAAGCCAATTCTGGATTCATCACATTATATAAGTCCATTATTTTTTTCATCCAAT
Organism: Rehmannia glutinosa; assembly: GCA_016081115.2. Lineage (NCBI taxonomy): Eukaryota > Viridiplantae > Streptophyta > Magnoliopsida > Lamiales > Orobanchaceae > Rehmannia > Rehmannia glutinosa. Next base: position 120,605 of record JABTTQ020002419.1, read on the forward strand.
CCCATGTATCAAAATTTATTTTTCATGATTTTAAATTGATTAGATAAGGACTTTGGTGGCTCGTGGCACCACTACTTTTATGCCATGCTTTGGATTGAACCTCTTTTTGTATAACAGAAATTTCAAGTTTTCACACATGCTAGTTAGGAGAAACGGTCCGCCGCCTAGAAATTGCCCCATGTAAACCGCAATAAGCCTCCTATCTTTGGGACGCAGGTTTCACAAGTCTCAATCTCCCACATGGCCACGCCTCTGAAACTCTTAATATTAATTGTTCCACCATTTGTGTCATGGGGGTTCGAAGCCTAAACCTCTCCAAAGAGAGGCCAAAATTTACCTCACCTTAACAATAGGTCAAGGATCATTTGATCATTGACCTATTATACTTTTAACTCTCAACCACTACTCTTCGGGTGAAGATTAGATAAACCTTCCTCAAGAGCGATAGCGCAGTAAACTATGCCAACTAAGAAACCGCATTGGAGTGTGGAACATGCTCGATCAAAATTTATTTTATTATTATTATTATTATTATTATTATTATTATTATTATTATTATTATAAATGAAGACACTATATCTTTAATTTAAAAAAGTTTTTTTTTAAATTTCTGAAAAGAATAAATAAATTAGGTGATTAAATAAAATCAACTTGATTTGAGTGTGGGGTATGAAAAGGACACATTGTCTCCTTTTGATTGGCATTGAAGGCCATTTGTGGGGATGGGCTCATCTTTATGTTATGAATTCCAAAAGTCTATTTCAAGATTTCTGAGAAGGAATCCATGAATTAAGAAGATTGCGTAGTGGAGTAATATTATATATATGGACCAAAAACAAGATTGTATAATGGAGTAATATTTTATGGACCAAAAACATGATTATTCCCGACCTAAAAGAGGAGCCAAACTAAAGACGAAAATGATAGTGTTCTTTTAAATTATAGAAAATTATAAACCTTTTTTTTTCTCTTCTTTTTTGTCAGATGGGACAAAATAGATGATTAAATCTAGCATGACTAGTTTAGACCCTTCTTTTATCTTGTTTTATTTATTTAAGAAAAATTCTTTTATCGTAGGACTTTGAAAAGGCTTACATATAGGGAGTGTTTGCAAACACTAAATAATAGTGAGTATGAGTTTTTAGGTGGAAAAATACTCATGTTTTTACCTTGAAAGCTAAGGCCTTGTATGGTTATGTTTCCACGCTATTTTTAATTTTAGTGTTGGAAAATGAATTTTGAGAATTTATTGGTTTTGTGAAAACCTGGAATTATGTTTGGATGAGTGAATGAGAATGAGTTTTATGTAGGTTTGGAAATGAGATTATGTTTGGTTAAGTAGTTTTGAAATAGTATTTTATGTATATAATAATTTGAAAAGTTGATAGTGGTTGAATATTTTAATTGAATATATAATATTATATTTATAAGATTGTAGGCTAGTGGGTCCCATTAGATATATATAATAGTATTTTAAGTAGATAAAGTTGGTAATGGAGGGTCCCACATATATAATTGGATTAAAAAATAAGAATAATGATTGATAAGTGGTATAGAGTAGTGTATAGGGTTGAGAATGAAATTGTAGGTTTGAGATGATGTTTTGTGTAAAAAGTGGAAAGTGGAAATGATGATTTCTATTGAAAATTTTAAACAAACATGATTTCATTTCATGAATAGTTGGAATTGGAAATGGGCGCTTGGAAACATAAACAAACAAGGCCTAAAAATCACCTTTTGTAGTGTTTGCAAACACTCTAAAAATCTTCGATAAACTACCCTATATACTAAAAAGAAAAAGCAATGACACATGTTATCACCTCATTAATTTTAGATATTTGTCAATTTCTCATCCTTTTAATTTCACTGGCGGTTTTATATTTATCTATTTGGTAATTTTATGCATAAAATTAAAATATAACAAATTTAATCAAGATTATAAAAGATAAAATATAATCATAAAAATAAAAGATTTGCTCACAATTAGTTTGAAAAAGATCAAATCTATCTCAAGATATTTTTATTGAGAAATATTTTATTAGTTAACGCAGAATATATATTTTTGAATTTAAAATAGATAATAAATAATCCCTAATCATGATTCTATCTACACTATCTTTTAAATTTGTGACACTAAAATTTTATCTTTAAATAAATCTCGTGTAAAAAAGGTGAATATTTGTCTACTTTGATGGCATATTTTTCTTTTAGTGAGTTATTATTTTGAATTTATAATAATTGATTTTATTAAGTTAAATTTGATATTTTCACAGGATAAAAAGGTACAATTAAACATATATTCGGGAAAAAATGGTGGACTCAATTGAAAAAAAAAAAAAGATTAGTTTTATATATTGACGATTGATTCTTTTCATGCAATGTTGATTCTATTTTTCGGTACGGATTGCACGGCATTGTATGCTCCATTAAATCCCTTACTTGAAAACTGTGAAATTTTTGGATCTTTCTGAATTAATTAAAAAACTAGAATTAAAAATAAATAAAATTAAGAAAATGTAATATATTCCCCTTTTTTAGGGGGAAAAAAGGAAATAATACATAAACATGAAGACATGGAGTAACGTGTGGTGTGGTTCTATCTTTAATAGATAACAAAATTATCCTAGATCTAAGGCTTGCACAATTGCACATGATATTTGATACCTACAATGGCTACATTGCCATTATTGCAAACTTCTTTTTAATCCCTTGATCTACTCAATCTATTTTTAAGGAAAAAATCATATCGTTCAAATCCGGATGGGATCTTCTATTCTAAAACCGCAGTGTTTCATCTCCTATTCCAAGTGTGGATGATTAACACGCGTGTATTACACTTACCATGTTAATTTTTAAACATAAATCAAGCGAGAAATTTGTAGGGTTCTAATATGGTAAGTGTAATACACGTGTCAATCATCCACACGGTTGGAATATGAGATGAAACACTTTTGGAATAGAAGATCCCATCCGCTCAAATCCACACACCATTAAAATGCCCCAGAAAATATGCGGTGGTGAAGTATTGGTGGGAGAACTCATCTTGAATAACATCCGTGTGAGTTTGATTCGAGGAGATTAACTATGATTAGATTTGGGCAAATCGAGCATACTTTTTTCTCTTTACTAGAGAGGATCGGTAGACGTCGTGGACCACATATCTTGGCTAGTTCGTGCACATTCCACAATTTACCACAAAGAATGGCCAAAGTTGTTGTCCCATACGCATAAACCCGGAAGTTGAGTTATAAAAAAAAAAGTCATAACAAATAAATCAAGAATTTTGTTATACATCTGTATTTTTTAAATTATCTATAAGAAACCATGTGATATGATGTGATTCAACATAATTGAACCTTAATCAAACTCTTCCAACTCTTAAAAAGTTAATAAATGACCACATTGTTAAGCTCACCAACTTATAAATTCAAGTTGGCGTGCATGCGAGAGATTATGTGAGTATTAATATTTAATTTATCTTAAATCTATGAAAACAAAAATGTATTTCATTAAAAAGTGATTTCATGACACCTTGTAATGAATTATTAGAAGACTTTAATACAATTATAGGAGTCTTAGGGAGTGATATGTGATCTGTCCCAACACAAAATATATATATATTTTATCAATTATATTGGAAATAACTTATTGGCGATGTACATTATAGAAACAATCAATTATGGATTCCAATTTTCAAATATATAAATGAAAATAATTTAATTCATGTTGCTTCACTTAATGGATCTTTTAATTGGATTAAATTCATCAAACTCCCTAGTACGATTATAGGAGTCTTCTTCTTGTTTTATTAATATTTATTATTCTTTTAGTTATAAAAAAATACTTATATATTAGTCTTTACATATAAATTTTACGAACACCAAGATAAGACAGATTAAAGTGATATGTACACTAAAATATAAATAGAATTATACAAAAAAATATGTGAAATTTGAACTCGAGACTCATGAGCAGTGTTCTAAAAAGTGTTAGACATTAGGCGGACGGCAAACTAGGGCCAAAGACCCAGGCGGAGTTTGCACATGGTTAGACAAGACAGCGGGGTTAGGCGAGGCCTGTCGGAAGAATAATGTGGACGGACAAGTGGAACCTAATGCTTGGCGAAAACTAATTAGGACTATGTGGATATTTTTTGAAAACAGTGCCCATGAGTTAATTTTTTTCTTTTACTCAAAAACATTAGTTAATTTTAAGGACAATCTAATTTTATAAGCAAAATCTTTGAAGTTAAGTCAAAGTTGCGAGCAATAGCACCTAGATTTTAGCCTAATAAAAATCCTTGTAATGATTACTTTACTTAGTTAATACTAAAACACAAGAGTAAAATCTAAGCAATAGGTAAATCACAACTCACAAGGCCTGGAATATCTTGTACTTATCTCCCCTACTTTTGCTGTCAAAATATATTCTCTTCTTTGACTTGTAATTGTTGTATTTTAACTATATCAACTATAACAATATTAATTTCTTTATCAGAATTATCTATTTATGGTAAAATAGCATTCTATCTTCTATTGTATATGTGTTTATGGATAATATTAAGTATTATTAATAAAATAAAACACGAATCAAAATAACGGATTGATTTCTGTTTCAATTTTTATTCCACTTCATGTTACACTTAGTTGGATGCATGACACATGTAAAATACTCAAACAATCAACGACCCATGCTTAGCTCAATGACATGCGTTATCCATCCGGCCATGTGGAACATGAAGTGGAATAAAAAAAGAACATGAAATCTGTTCCCAAAATAAGACAATTGGCAAAATTGAAGCTTCAACTTATCATTACAACCCTTCAACTTTTTCAACAAAATTGCAAACTGGTTTTGTAAAAATGTCATGTAAAAATCATGTTTTACAATAAAAATTATAATTATAGAAAATTTTCGATTTTGGTTCGCAAAATGTATGATTTGCAAATACTCATGTAACTATATAAAGTGTATAGTTACTAAGGCCTTGTTTGTTTATATTTCCAATGGTCTCTTTCCAGGTTTAACTATACATAAAAGTGGAATCATGTTTGTTCATAAAATTTCCAATGGAAATCATCATTTTCATTTTCTATTTTTCACATAAAACAACATCTCAAACCTATAATTTCTATTCTCAAACCTATACACTACCCTACATCACTCATCATTACTTATCAATCACTATTCTCATATTTTAACCCAATTACATATGTGGGACCCACCATTATCAACTTTATCTACTTAAAATATTACTATTTTTAAATTATAACTATCTAATGGGACCCACCAACTTAATCTTACAAATATAATATTATATATTCAAATTAAAATATTAAAGTGGACCCCACCACTACCAACTTTTCAATTATTATATATATAAAATAATATTTCAAAACTACTCAAACCAAACACAATCTCATTTCCAACCCTACATAAAACACATTTCAATTCATTCATCCAAACACAATCCCAATTTCCACACAAAAACCAATAAATTCTCAAAATTCTATTTCCAACTCCCTAAACCTGGAAATGGACCATAAACATAAACAAACAGGCCCTAAAATTTCATGTGAAATTAGGACTAAAATTAAAGTGCATATGAGTTTTTATTGCCCAATAGTTAAATTACTAATTTTGCAATTTTACCATATGTTTCGCTATCAATATACATAGAATTGGAAATCATTGCCATTATCATTCCACCAAGAAATAAAATAAATACAAACCCCTAAAAACTATAGTAATCAAATACAAATTCTTTTTCTTAAAATAAAGCAAAACAATATAAATACATATGCACTCATTCATATACTTGCAAATATTAATTCCACATCCATAATTGTATTTATATACAAAAACTCCAAACCCTAGCAAAATATTGAAAATCCAAAAAGGTCACCAAACGGCACAAGCCAATGTCGTTTTCACTCTTCTTTCTCTAACACTAAAAAAAAAAAAAACAACAGAAAAATGAAAAAAAACGCACAACACAAACAAACCGTGTGTTCCATCTCCTCCACCACCATTTTCATCCCAACATCATCTTTCTCCTTTATTCACTCTCTCAACCCTCAACTATCCCACCCCACCTCACTCCTTTAACACACACACACACCTAAACTCACTCCGTCTCCCATGGAGTTTTTCTCTTTCAGATCCATAGTTTCTTGAAACTCTGTTTTTCGTTCTTTTGTTTCTTTCAGATCTTGCTTGAAAACCCACTCATTATATCTTACCAATACTCTTATACACACTTGCTACAAGTATTGCGTAGAAATATAATTGTGATTTTTGCTGAATATGGGTTCGATTCGAACAGATCTGAGCTGCAGAATCTACCCTGAACCCATCGACCACTTCGACCGCCTCCCGGATTCCCTAATCCTTTTGATTTTCAACAAAATCGGCGATGTGAAGGCCTTGGGTCGATGCTGTGTCGTTTCGAGGCGGTTTCACTCTCTCGTTCCGCAGGTCGACAACGTCATAGTCCGCGTCGATTGCGTCATCTCCGACGACGACTCCTCCGCGAACTCTTCTTCATCCTCCTCCGCTTCCGCCGCGTCTGACAAGTCGCGCCACCCGATCTCCTCCCTCTTCCGCATATTCTTTTCGGGACTTTTCAAACCCTTGCAATCCCTCTCTCAGCTCATCACCCCTTCACCCCGTCGCCTTCCTAATTCTGAAGATTTCGACTCCGAGACTGAGCAGAGCAGCGTCACCCACCATTCACCTACTCAGGTCTTGAAGAATTTTAACGAAATCAAGCTACTCAGAATAGAACTTCCGAGTGGGGAATTAGGGATTGACGACGGTGTTTTGCTCAAGTGGAAGGCGGATTTTGGGTCCACGCTCGATAACTGTGTTATTCTCGGAGCTTCCAGCGTCGTTCAGAACGTGAATAATAACCTAACCTGTTTGGGAACATGTAATAGCAACGATAATGTCAACAATAACAATAATAATGGAGTGGAGAATGATAATGGGAGCATACCTGAGTCGTTTTACACAAATGGAGGCTTGAAGTTGCGCGTTGTATGGACTATTAGCTCCTTGATCGCAGCCTCAGCGAGGCATTATCTGCTGCAGCCTATAATAGCAGAGCATAAGACACTGGAGAGTTTGGTTTTGACAGATGCAGATGGACAAGGGGTGTTGTCTATGAACAAAGAGCAGTTAGAGGAGCTGAGAGTGAAGCCTTTGTCTGCATCATCGGCATCGAAGAGGACTCTTGTTCCGGCTCTGAATATGCGGTTGTGGTATGCGCCCCATCTGGAGTTGCCAAATGGGGTGGTGTTAAAAGGGGCGACTTTGGTTGCCATTAGGCCCAGTGAGCAGCCGAAGAAGGAGGTTGTGGGTTCGGAGGGCAATTGGGTTGCATCGGCATTTGAGGAGCCATTTGGGACTGCGGCGAGGATGTTGGTGAAGAGGAGGACTTATTGCCTAGAAATGAACTCCTTTTGAAATGGGGTTTGTCTATGGATGAACGTTGAGGTATTCTCCTTTTTGATTCCAATCCTTTAAACAAGATTTTGAGATCCGTGGTTGTATGTAAGCATTTGCTCATGTGAGGAGCCAAAAAAAAAAAAAGAAAAACTGAATTTGTTTTGGAGTAGCATGATATAATATTCTCTTGCTGCATTAATAAGTTTGTTAATTATAGTCCAATTTGTTGCTTTGTGTTGTGTTCGGTGTTCAATTGTTGTGTTTGTTTCCTCTTAGTAATTAGTTCACTAATCTTTCAGTATTGGTGATTTGATATGCACATATGTCCCGGAAATCATGATTGTGATTTTTCTTGGTCAATATGTTTCTCTTGATGGGGCAATTTTGATTTGAAATTTCCTATAGCGTCCCAAATCACATAAAGACGCTTTTGCATATATTCTGGAGATGAATTTTTATGATAGATTTGAGTTCGAATCTGTTGGCCAGTAATTGGATGTTATCTCTGTCGTCTTCTGAGTCTTTCGATTAAATTTAAAAGATGTCCGGATTTTGTAACCACTCAATGTCCCTCGCACTTTTCCCACGCTGTCTGTTGCACGTCGAACTTACTTTTTTCCAATTAATATGCTCATCATTGAACTACATGGTTGGTCCTTGCTCTTATCTGGTGGGGATTGAGGAGCATTTCTATCATCTGTTTGCTGTGAAAGCTGGATGGGAATGCGTTTTGTTCTTATGCTGTCATTATCTGGGTGTCATAGTGTGAAATAATGCTGGCTGATTTTGGTCATTGAATCTGTTGAACTGGCTTAAAATTAAAGATGCTGGGATGACTTTTGCGTGCTCGTATGATTTTCAATTAACCCTCATAAGCTTGTTCTGAAAAAATTGTTCATTATGTTAAATTGTTCTGAAAAAATTGTTCATTATAAGTTATAGAACAGTTATACTTCCACTTATGCTGTGTGTTATTTATCTTTTTCCTGAAAAAGGGGTTGTTTTTCTTGTGCACATAGCCACATACGAGTTTTGACTCTGCAGCACTGCACCATATCTGCCACAGCCATATTGGCTTCTTTTAAGCTTTTTTGTCTTTTAAATAAATTCCTTATCTTTTTGGTATTTTTAACCCATGTCTTTTATACCAATGGGTCTTCCAGGGAAGGTGCTGCCTGGTTTTTCAAGAAAGGAGGGTATACTAATCCGGAGGAGCACAGAGGACACAGTTTTGAGCGTAGCGAGCTACAAGTGAGTGGCCGGCCTAGTTTTTAATACTTCCAGTTATGGCGCAATGACTGCTGTTGGTTGATTTTGAGCCTTAAAACGGTCTTGCTTTCTACAATCAAACTAATCATGATAGGCAATCTACCCTTGATTTTGAACTCAAGCATATACTATTAAGTGGAACTGTATAATGTTGTAAGAATTATGAGCCTTTGACTTTCCCGTCATTTGCCTATGTTAGTTATCCATCTGTGAATATTGTAGGTATGAGGATTCTATGCTTATGAGCTGTCCTCCTAAAGGTGCACTGAAAAATGTACTGCCAGAATAAATGTGGAAATGGCTGAACTTTCTATGTTTGTATTTGGCGTTGATTGCCTTGTTAATGCATGGAAAGGCTTAAACCTCATTTATGTGTTTGAGCATTGCATAATGATTTCGTATGTTGGGAGATTTTAGGTAGAGATATATGTTTTAGTTTTGGTACTACTAGGAAATAATATTCTAGTGGAAGTGTGATGATAATTTGCTTTGTGAATTAGGTGTTTTCAATTTTCTTTTGAGCATGTTTTTGAGGATATATTTTAGTCACCCTAGAATTTGTATAATAAAAGAGATAACCAGAGGTATTTGAAAATTAAAAAAAAAATCGATTTGGACTTCAGTGACTTGCTATGAGTTGTGGTGGAAGTGAGAATTTGTTTGAGGTCCATATTGACATTTCTTCTTTAAGAAATTCTTGCAAGTAAATAAACAAATGAAATTTGGGCAAAAACTCATATGAGACGGTTTCACGGATCCAAATATGTAAAACGGATTCTAAACTGATTCATATTAGTTGACCCATGTAAATTTGGACCTAAATTACTTTGATTTGTAAATGGGTTGGATTCGTCTCATGTACTTAAATACGTGAGACAGTCTCACACAAGACTTGTTCATGAATTTGCCGTTTCGAAGCAGATCAAAGGAAGTTGAAAACCATAAAATTTCAAATGAAATTGCTCTATCACTACTTTGTTCTTTTGCAAATCCAGATATTTTTAGATATGCAATTTCTAAAAACATATATCTCTACCTAGTCCGATGAAAACATATTTTTAGATACTTTGTCATTCATGGGGATGGAGTCAATGAGCGCCAAGAAACAGCAGCTCCAAGTCCGACGGTGGTTGGGGGCGAGGACAGACAGTGGTGGTGGCGGAAAGGGGGGATGAGGCGTGGGGGACAGAGTATGGGAGAAATGGGGAAAACAAATTCTTGGGTGGGAACCCAAGACAATGCTCTCAAGGTTCTACTCCCGGAGAGAGAGCCTTAGGACATGGCTACTGGATTTTCAGTCGGCAGTTTCTGCTACTATATCTTCCAGAAGTGCAATTTGCGTTTGTCTTTTGGTGAATTTGAGTTTTCAAAAATGAAAATTTTAGGATTTTTGGAGGTAATCAGTTAAATCCATGGAGGAAAATTTTACCGAACTTGCTGTAATATTGTTTCGGGTTTCAAAAGCCCGGGCCAATCGGCTGGGTTTTTCAGTGTAGTTTTCATGGATTAGGCCGGACTGGCTTTGAAATCAGCGGTCTGGAATTTTATCGGACTGGCTGTAATATTTTTTCGTGTCTCAAAAGTCCGACCCAGTTGGCCTGATTTTTCCGTGTATTTTTCATGGATTGGGCCAGACTGTGCTCTAAAATTAGTTGTTCGGTATTTTACTGAACTTGCTGTAATATTTTTCAGGGTAAAAGCCCGGCCTAGTCGGCCGAATTTTTCAGTGTATTTTTCATGGATTGAGTCGGACTGGGCTCTGAAATTAGCGGCCCGGTATTTTACCGGTCTGGCTGTAATATTTTTTCCGGGTAAAAGCCTGGGCGAGTCAGCCGGATTTTTCAGCGTATTTTCATGGATTGGGGCCGGACTGGACTCTGAAATTAGCAGCCCGATATTTTACCAGACTGGCCCTAATATTTTTCCGGGTCTCAAAAGCCGACCTAGTCGGCCGGATTTTTCAGTGTATTTTTCATGGATTGGACTGGGCTGAACTCTGAAATTAGCGGCCCAATCATTGTCCGACCCAACCCGACATGATTTTTCCTCTTGATCGCAGATGGCACCGGCTCCGCCCATTTGATACCTCTAATAGGAGGTAATTTAATTTTTGTAAGTGTCCAGATATTACATCAGATAATTAATTTGCACAAAACTCTTACACAAAATTCCATATCATCCCATGTTAGATTAGATTATTCTAGAATAACCTCGTTTATTCTTTGTTACCTATGTCTTTTTCTCAGAGAGGTAAACTTTCTCTCTCTATCTTTTCTCCCCCTTCTCTCTATCCCAAAAGAAAAACCCTAACACAACTTTCTTCCCCTCCCTCCCCAAACCTCAGCCGCCCCACCCTTCCCTCCCCCTCCCCCTCCCTCCTTCCCCCTCCCCTCCCCTCCATGTCTTTTATTGGAGGGACACCAATGGCGGTCCTTTGGGCGTACGAAGGTGGCGGATTTTTTGGTCAGGGGTGAAAATGGGTCGGAGCTTCACGGAGGTGTTTTGGAGCCGAGTAGATGATGGGCTACGGTTGTAGATCGGGTGAGGGAGAGGCAATTTTCTTTTTTTTTTTTTTCGTTTTTTCTGTATTTTTTTTTTTTTTTGAGTCTTTGTTTTTACCGGTTGATTTGCGAATCTCGTAGGCGGTCGGTAATTTCTGTCTTGCAGTGCGTGATGTAGCTCGTGCCCGGATTTGTTCGAGTTAGGCGGTCTCCTTGAGGAGTGCCTTAGTCCTCCTTTTGGAGGTGGTTTAGTTTCCTTTGGAGTGTTTAGTTTTATTTAGTTTTGTGTTTTTTAGTTGTTTCTTGTTTTGCTCCTTCGAATTACGGTGGTTATACCTCTCGTACGGAGTTCTCCCCTTGACATGTATCAATGTATGTATGTTCAAGGTGGCCATTTTCTTGAGTTAGCAGTGTAAATTTTGTTGAGTTATGAATATATTTCTATCGTTTCGGAAAAAAAAAAATTCTTTGTTACCTATGAAAAGGATGTGGAGTCATATGCCAATTACGGTTTTATGTTAGTAGTTTTGTTTGTTTATTGAGATCATAATCAACTCAAAGCTCATTTCCTACAAGCATAGAACTATCTATGTCGGTTATGGCAATTAATTATTTAACAAGCTGTTTCCAGCTACTAATGTCCATTATTGACAATTTTTTTCTTTTTTTAACTGATGTGTCGGCTAATGACAAGAATAGCATTTTCATCAATTTATTGTCTACTTCTATGCTTTCTGTATTAGGGCTACCAATCAATTATTTGTACCTAAAATCCTCTTTATTTCTTTTTGTGTTTTTTTAGCGGATAGAAATTAGAATCCTCTATGTTTCATCTCGTATTTGACGTATCTTAAATATACGTCTACTCGTCTAGTGTAAATTAATGATGTCACCAATGCATTTGGTGTCTTGGAACATGAGATGATACACAAATTGAAATAAAAAAATCTTGAGTGTTTTTTTTGGGGAAAGAGAGAAGAAGAGTATGGTATGTGCTATGGCAAATAGGGTTGTAAACGAACCGAGCTCGAACAAACGAGGGTTGTTTGTGGTCGTTCGTTTACTTTAAAGGTTGTTTGTGTTCGTTTATTTAATAATCGAACATGTTCACGAACATGCTCATTAATTGTTCATAAACAACTATATAAACATGTAAAAAAATTAAATACACTTTGTTCATGAACACTCAATTCATAATAAATGAATATTATGAGGATTGCAAATGTAAATAAGTTGTAATATTAAACTAAAATAAGCTTATTTTTCATAATAAAGTAATGAATATTAAGAAGTAAATGTATAAATAATGATTAAAAAATAAATAATAAACAAACACTAAATGAACATGTTCATGAACAATTCACTAAACTTAATAAACGAACGCTAATCGAGCTCGTTCACGAGCTGTTTGTTGAAAGTTCTGTTCGCAAATGTATACAGCCCTAATGGCAAACAAACAAACGAGAAGCAATTATAGTTCAAACCTAGCAAGCATATGTTCAAGAAATGAAAATGACATTGATTCACACCATCATTATGAACATTTAATTGTGTAGAGCAAAAACAGAAATTTGGACACAGACAAATATTCAATAATCAACTACACAATATTTCTCATCAAAAACACACAACAGCACAGCCACAGTTCATCATAATAATAAACCAGCAAATCAGAGTGAGAATAAAAATTACTTGAATAATTGATACAATTTCAGAGGCACAACAATAACATAAGGGGCCGCGCTGAGGCTTAGCTGCAGGGAAACACAGTGCTTTTGCTCAGTATATGCGGCAACTTTTCACATCATCAATTACCTGCAATAAACATGGATCAAATTCATACCCGATTGAAAAGTAAAAATCGAAAATCATCGTAACTTCTTAATTCTCTAAAGATTTGGAACAAGTAAAACCATGTATATTCAAAATCAGAACGAGTTCGAACAATGTATCTTTCGGTTTCTTTGAAATTTATCCACTACTCCCAACCACTACTCCCAACTTATTCAAAAAAAAAAAAAATAAAATCAGAACGAACGCTATAAATGCAAAACCCAGAAAGTATGTTCTAATGTTGCAAACCTAAAATACATGTAAGAAACAACAAGTCCTTTCCATATAAGCACATCAAGAAGCAAAGGGGCTCATTAAGAGGCAATACTAATATAAAGGGATAATTACAAAAACACCCCTGAGATTTGGGCTAATTACAAAAACACCCAGAGATATTTTGAAATTACAAAACCCCATCAAATATGATTATGTATTAAATTTAAGGGGATAACTGTAGTATTTTTATAATATCAGGGGGTTTTTGATATGTTTTTTTTTGCTTATGATGAGAAAAATGTAAGACGTAATCAAATCTCAAAGGTTTTTTTTGTAAATTTCAAAAATCTCTTGGGTTTTTTGTAATTAGCCCAAACCTCAGGGGTGTTTTTGTAATTATCCCTAATATAAAAGGATGCATAGCTAATGAACAATAAGTGGAAAATCTAAGCTAAATTAAGAAGCTATGGTTTAAGCCACAATAACAGTATCTGAATATGAAAGCTGCATTATGTAACAGTCAAATACTCAAAATGAACAAGTTATATTTCTAGTAGGCAAAGGATTGATAAAATACTTAATAAAACAATCACTTTCTGTAAAAAAGATCAGTTTCTTAATTCCACATTTTCCAATCCTTTCTTCTTGCTTGATCAGCCACCGTATCATTCTCAAGTATTCGAATTTCAAGTTCTTGATTCAACTACAATCAAAACATATGTTTTTGTATTAATTTTCTATTATATTCATCTTCACATCATCTCCATCAGCTCCTAATTAGGCCGATGTTTTCTTTAATTTAGTTGCCATCTTCAAAAGATTCTTATCATTGCCTTTGAACTCCTTCCAATTATGCATAAATATTATCTATCCTCATCCCAGCGTTCTAAGGGTTCTAAGGAAGCCAAGGGCAGAAGGGTAACTTTGAAAAACTATTGCTATCCAATTCTACTAGGTGATAAGATGACGTTGTTTAGCAAGTGTATGTCTATATGAAAAACGGGTTGAGCAATGGGAAAAAAATTTAAATTGAGCCAAGAATTGGATTATCTATCCACAAAACGAAATTGCCTCATACAAATGCTAACGGTTCTAGTCAATCGCCTATAAAATACAATAATTTTCTAACTTAAGTTAGCAACGCTTGCAAAACTTAAGTTACCAACGATCGTAAAATGTTTCATTAATTACTTGCAAAATTTGACCCGCCCCGTTCAATACCTTCCCTGGCCCATCCCTTTTGGGCCCGCCCCACCTAGTAGTTTAATTTTATCAAAATATTTAATATATAGTTTACATATATATTATATATGATAATGTAATTCTTATGTACTTAATATTATATGTTTGATAATGATAATTTATGTTACTAAGAATATGCAATTATAATATAAAATATAAGATAAGGAAACTTATTAATTTTCAATGAGTTACTTTAGCTCAACTTTTCATGTGGGATGGTATTTAATCTATCCCTCACATTTCTGATTTCCAAACTCATTTGTATTTATGTCACTAACTTTGTGCATTAATTTTCCATTTACTCGAAATTGGCTATATGAAATTCCAAAAACTAGACTCATCTACTCATAATATAGATTATAAATATATATTTTGTATTGCATTTTAAACCAAATTTAACTTACTAAAATATTTGGTCAAATATGAGTCAGAACCCACATTTCTATTGAAAGACAATATTACATTATCAAAAAATATGCGTCGGATGAATTCTCCATTGAAGTAACAATGGTGGCATGGCACCTATTTTCCTAAGTTGCAACACTTGATTATTGGGTCGTCGCAATGCTAAATCCTCATTTCGTGTCATTTTTTTTGTAATCACAAAGTCTTATTTCTTAGATTGTAACACAATGTTCTCAAGGACCATTAGCTTGTAGCTCAAGTGGTATCACTAACATTTTATAAGGGTGTTAACCAGGTTCGAACCCTCTGTATCTTCGGTTTATTTGAAATTTATCTCCTCCTTCAACCAAAGATAGCAATGCCTACATTTCCAGCATCAATGTCAATGTCGCTTCTGACACTGACACATTATCTTTTATGGTCACTATCGGCTCCGTCGCTCATCTCTTCTGGTCAGACAAAGTGTGATAGCAATTATCCTGTAGTGTGTGGTTCTGGGTGGGTCAAGTCATAAGCGAATGTTGTGAGCACTTGCATGTTAAATACGGTAGCGATGACGATACATGTATAAAGCATGTACATTCCCAACAACAATTGATTTTAGGTATAGTGGCGGTACTTTGATATCCAATAATTGTTAACAAGCAAAGGTCACAAGCTCGATTCTCAATTGGATCAATTGTTGTTGAGTAGAGTGTTGGGCAAAGTGTGGCAACAATTATCTACGTGACATAAGGTCGAGGTGGGGCCATGTTACGAAGAATGACATGGGTGCATGTTTGTGCGTGCTTGTCCCGCTCGAGGTTTAAGGGGGCTCAATATCATATTCGATTTTGATACTTTTCAGAGCGGTGAGCAATGAGCTAAAAGTGTCAACAATTGAAAGTTGATCATCGAAGTCGTAGTAATGTTGAGTTCTTGTGTCGTGACAACTTTTTCGCAACCACAACAACTTATACCCTAAGTGGCGACAAAATTTCCTCAAAGTGCAATGTCATCTCCCGTTGTATAGTGATGCATCCGCTTCCGACACTTATACATTATCTTTTATGCTCTCTATGGCTCCTCACTCATCTTTTTTGGTGGGCCAAGTGTGATAGAATTTTATCTTGTGGTGCGAGGTTTGGTGGGCAAGTCCCGGATTTCATAATTATATGTTGTGAACGCTTGTGTATGTTGAGTATAGTATAAAGATATACGCATTCCCTAACACCAATTGGTTTTAGGTGAAGTGGTAGCGACTGATATCTAATAACTTCTATCATAGCAAAGATCACGAGTTCAATTCCCAATGGAACCAATTGCTCATGAGGAGTTGGTTGGGCCAAAGTGTGGCCATAGTTGTCATGTGGCGCAAGCTCTAGGTTGGGCCAAATGGGACAAAATCGCAGTCGAATGATATAAGGATAAGGATAATCACATTTTCTAACACGAATTAGTGGGACTGCCACATCATAGTTGAATGTCGTGTGTGCTTGTTGCGAGGTCTTGATAGGTCAAATGGGGCAAAATCACAATCAAATATCGTGGATACTTGCATTTGCTTTGTGCGATATAAGGACAGAGATATTCAAATTTCCTAACACTAATTAGTTTAGGTGACATGGCGCTTGAGATTTTACATTGTCTATTTTTTAATTTTGTCCACTTTGAGTACGAGGTTTTGGTGGGCTACCTGCACTCATAATTGAATATTGTGAATGCTTGTACATGTTCAAGTATAGTATAAGTAGTGGCGGGCGACGCAGATTTTTTAATTTTGGGGGTGAAAAATTGTTTGAAGTTTTTATCAAAATTTTTTAGGGGCAAATTCATATATTTTAACTACAAATTTTTTTTTTGAAAACTTTGGGGGGAAAATGAACTTTTGGAAAATTTTGGGGCGAGAGCCCCTCCTTGTCCCCCCTATCCGGTCGCGGTGAGTATAAGGATATAAGCATTCCCTAACACCTATTGGTTTTAGGTGAAGTGATAGCGATCGATATCAAATAACTACTATAAGAGCTAAAGTCGGGTTTAGCGATCGATATCTAATAATCGCTATCTATCGAGCAAGACCATGGGTTTGATTCCCAATGGAGCAATTGTTGATGAGTTGGTTGGGCAAAGTGTGGCAATAGTTATCTGTGGCGCAAGGTCAGAGTAAGGCCAAATGGGACAAAATCGCAATCGAGCGATATAAGGATAAGGATATTCACATTTCCTACATGAATTAGTGGGGCGGCCACACCACAGCCGAATGTCATGTGTGCTTGTTGCAAGGTCTTGCATGTGCTATGTATGATATAAGGATAGAGATACTTTTTTATTACGTTGGGAGTAGTGGTTGGAGGGGAGAAGATAAATTTCAAAGAAATTGAAAGATACAGGGTTCGAACACTGGTCACACATTTACAAAGGATAAGCAATACTACTTGAGTACAAAGTTGTGGTATAAGGATAGAGATATTCAAATTTCCTACACTAATTATTTTTTTGTGACATGGCGCTTGAGATCTTACATTGTCTATTCCATCACTAAGTTTCTTATATCATATGATGTTTGGATTAACCTACATCATCAATTTCCTTCCATCTCTACATTATTTTGCATTGGTATCTACTTTTTCTATATATTATTTCTTTTTAGACAGATTCTAGTATAGAAAGCAATCATTTATTATTTTGTCTTTAATATTGGACCAATGGAACCTATACAAGTCATTATTCAATAAAAAAACGTCATATTCTTTCTCTCACTCACATGATCGTGGGAGTGGTTTCATCTGAACATCGCACATCACTTTAACAATTTATTTGTATCAAAGGCAGGTAGGAACTCATCAAGCAACCAATCCTAGCTAAAGGAGTTGATCCTTCACGAGCCGCAATATTCACATGAAGCAAAACACTAAATCTTAAATTACTATTACTATCCCTAAAATAGAGGGATATTGTCTATCCTAAATTTAGTGAATTTGTGAAATAGAAAAAGAAATAAGAAAACACAAAAAAAAAAAAAAACAATACGCTAATTGAAAAAAATCTTAATACACTTTCTTGTTTTTCTACAAAAAATTAATTCAAACAATAAAATTATTGCACAACACTGATTGGTCATATAGCAAAAAACTAAGATGAAGACAAATAACATGTTGACTCACTACTACAAAAAGGTCAAAAGTGACAAAGGCATTAACGATGACTTCTCAACGGATAGAGATTTCATGTTTCATTTTCCTATTCCACTCTTTGTTAGTATCATCAGATTAATGACATGTGTACAACATGATGTCAAAAGTGTATACGTGTCTTTCATTCAATATATAGAATAGGGAGTAGAACTAGGAAAATGGAATAGAAAATCTCATCCCCTTCTTAACATCCTAAAGATCGCTCAACATGTGTCATCGTCTGGATAAAAAAAGATGGGTCACTAAAACTTATGCAACGACACAATAAATGTCGTCGCTAATACTTCAAAACTTGCAATTACTTGTCATCGCCATCGATTTTGAGCATTGTATCTACATATAAGCGGCGACATGTCGTCACAAATATGTTTAGGACAAAGTTAAAAAAAAGGCGCGATAGGCGATAGTGATGACTCTATCGTCGCTAATAATTCTATAAACACGTGGACTTCCACGTGTATTTTTGACACGCAATCGCATTTAGGTCCAAAAAAATTGCGAGGAAATTTTGCAAAAAAAATTTGACAACAAACTCACAGCCTCCGTATTTGAAATTCCAAAAGAGCATTTGTATACCCATTTCATTAGAAATACCCTTTATTTTCATTTAAAAGATTATGGTCAAACTTAAGATAATGCATATGCCTATTATGCATTTCCTCACGCCTGTAATGTTTCACATTTTTTCATATAATGTAAAGAATCTTAACTAAATATATTTTCTATTTTCAAACTAATATGGTTAATGTAAAAACTTAACTAATATATTTTAGATTATTGCCTCTTGCTCCATGAATTCCTGGTTTAGCCTTTATATTTAGGTATGGTCTTTTAAGATACCCCTACTGCAAATAAAGACTCAAACCCTAATTAATAAAAATTAATTCGACAGGGCGCCGATGCACTGACAGGTGTTGAACTCCCGCCAGAGGTTTTTCCCTGTCACAGGCCACAGGCCAATGGTGGGGCAGCCATAATAAAAGGAGACAGAAATTTTTTTGGTGGAATTAAATAAGAAACCAGATCCCTTCTATCCTACACCAAACCTCTCATGGTTGCTATGCTAAAGTGCGCACCTTTCCCTAACAGAGCAACACCTGGCCTCCGCCATTATGTTAGAAAGAAGGGAACCAAGCAAAGAGACAACCAGCCGATCCCCATTCGCAGGTATCCATGCGAGTTATCACAAAAGACAACACAATGAGGAGCGAGATGATATATAGTATATATTTATGTCCCCAATGGTCAGGCCTTTTTATGAAACCAAGAAAATTAATGGAAAAAACTGTTCATAGTACTACCACCCGTCAAATCCAAAAAAGCACACGAGGATAACAATGGAGAAAAAAACACTCAAACCAATGTGATGTAGAATTATAGACGAGAATCCAGATAAGCACAAAAATAATGCAAAGAAAAGTTAAAATACTAAACAGCATTACGAATAATAATTAAGAAAATTAATTACCAGGATTGAAGAAATGGTTTTCAGTTCTTGCCCTTTCCTTTTTGGCCGGAATGCCTGCCGTTATTAGCATGAGCATCGCCATAGCAGAGCTGCAAGCGGGCATCGTACCCAGAGAGGAACTGGTGGTGGTTCTCCACAGGTGCGGTGGCGCCGATGAAGAAACTCGGAGGAGATCCGTCAGGAAACCTCTGGAGGTGAGGCAACAGAGACGGGGAAGATAAATTGGACTGAAGGGTCCCCCTATTGAAGCCAGCAAGGCCGGATGAATTAGCAGAAGAAGAAATCGTGAAGTTCAGGTTATAATCACCGCTGCCATTATGGTGCTGCTGGTTATTATTATTATTACTGCCACTATTCCCTCCGGCAGTAGCATTCACAACTGGGACTAAATCTGGTACAAAGGAGAAATGCTGGAGCTCCGGGTGGCCGTGGTCCGCCGTCACACTGAACAGCGGCGAGGCCACCGATGTGAACGGATTTGCCGCCAAATGCATTTGCCCCGAACGAGTCGCCGGTGGACCTAAAAGCCCAGAAGTAAAGTAATCCATCGGAGTTGAGGACCAATGTCTGGGAGATTTTAGGAAGAAATTTGACTCGTTCGTAGTACCATCACTGTTATTGTGATTTTGGTGAACCGATCCATTGTTGGTACTGTTATTGACATTGTTCATCCCTCCACTCAGGAGCTCGGTGAAAGAGGTGGTTTGGGAAATAGGGTTTAGAGAACCAACTTGAGAAGATTCGTTCTCTTTTACCTTCTCCTTCACTGCAACTCTTCCCTTTGCCCGCTCTCGAGCCTTGATCCTGCTTTCAGATCTGGAAAGCGAAAGTCCCGAACCTTTGCTGGTTTCAGAAGTGCTACTACAGGCGGAGGATTTCGTCACCTGCTGCTGCGAAAAATTGGGATCGCCATTTCCACCGTTCATATCCACTTCCGCTGAGTCAAAACCGAGTTGATCACTTCCGGCGGTGCTCGATTTTTTCTCATCGCTAAGCTGCTTAGGTGTGTCGGGGAACGGATTGTTCATCGGCGGCAGCTCGGAAATAGAGGTGGCGGCCGCCTTCAACAACCACTCCACCGCCTTGCTCGGCTGATCGTAGCCTAAACGATCTTGTAAATCGTAGAACTGAATAGCAGTGTTCACAGAGAGCCTCACCCGTCGGTCTCTTAGCCCCTTCGATGTCAGAACCTTGCTGTGCCTGTCTTTTCCCCCCGATGCTCGTGAAACCCTAACGATTCGCGACGAAGGCCAGCCGTAAAACCTACCCACACCACCACCGAGATCAACGCCTCCGCCACGTAGGCCGCCGTTAACCGTACCTCTTTTGTTCTCTCCGTCGTCTTCTTCGTCTGGGTACTGTTCATCCATTTTCTGACCGTGGCCTAATCTAGACGAATCGAGTTTTCCGTTACCATTGCTGATTCTCGGGAACTTACATTGAATCTCATCTACCTCCATTCCACCCCGCTTTCATGCCTTTCTTCTGAATCCCCCCTTTCAGCTCTTTTGCTTTCTTATGTGAGAAGGTAGAAAAAAAATTTAATGGAATCTGAAATTGTGAAATTAGGGTTTTGAGGAAAAGAGAGAGAAAATCAGTAGGTGTGCGGTGCAGGTGGGTGGAGGATGTGGGGAAGACTGTACCGTCTTTGCATTGATGATGATTACACAGAGTACTTTGGCTTTTGTAGTGATGTATACATACAAAATAGATATATATAAAGAAAGGCTATTTTCTGCTAGACGATATATCACGTTCTGTAACAGAGAAAGGTCAGAAAGAGGGGGGTGGGGTGGGTGAGGAAGGAGGGCTCCGTTTGAAGCTTTTTGCAGTGATTTTCAAAAGCAAAAACCAAAGCCTGTGTATTTGCTCAGACTTCTCTTTGCTCAGCTCTGCAACAAAATAAAAATTAAAAATTAAAAAAATTAAACAGTCAAATATATAACCACCACATATATCATATATGGGTATACCAATCCAAACCACCCTCACCCCCTAAAAAAATTAAAAAATATATAGAATCTGATTCTTAAGAAAATGGAAAAGGGAAAGAAAAAAAGAATAATATTTTCTTTTAACTTGTTTTTTTTCTAAGAAACCAAATTATTTGAAATTAAGCTAAAGAACGAAATATTAACAAACTAAATTATGGTTTAATTGTTAGTTAAGATATTGGGTTTGGCTGAGCCTAGTAATTAAAGCTTTGGCTGGCCCTAGAAATTGCAGACAACCAGACATAATAACGATCTGCTTAATGACTAATTACGCATAAAATTAACGTCCAAGCGAACAAATATTAGTAGACAAAAAAAATAAAAAATACTAGTAACATTTTTTTCTCATTCTATACAAGTAAAATAAATATATACATTTATATGTCTGAGTCTTGTTGTCCGGAGATACAATGAAACGACGAGAAAAAAAAACAAATCCAGAACTAATGGATCTGTGTGACACTTTTTTTCCCTCTCTATAAAAACTTCAAAATTCTGCAGATCAGCTTTGTGATCACACTTTTCAAAAATATAATTGTAAGAAAACTCACAAAATCTTGACTAAGTATATATTCAGATAATCTTGAACTTTTGTAGAAAATCAACACTGGATTTACTGTACTAGAAGAAAAAAGATGAGAAAATGTACAGATTTTCAAGAACATGAAATTATGTGATATTTAAGCTCAAAAAATTGTGCTAGATTAAGTAAATCCCATTATTGATTTTTTGCAAAAAAAAAAAAAATAATTTGAAACTTTACCTGAAGAATGTGAAACTACAAATGAAGGGGTTGAAGTGGGAAAAATTAGAATGAGATGTATTTGTAGACAAATTAAATGACCCGACTTTGAAGTTTGTGAAAATGGGTTTACCCGAAATTCCAGTTGAGTTGCTTCCTTATCTCCCAACTTTCCAAACTCCAAAGCTCCTGTAAAAATGCTTTAAAAAAATGAAGAAAAAGAAAGAAAGAAGAGGGGAAAATAAGTGTGGGTGAATTATGATGATGATGGAAAGCAAATTAGGGTTTTTGATTAGGGTTGCTGGATTTCATTAAAAAAATGTGGATATTGTAAATATTATTACAGGGATTATTTTTATTTCTTTTGAGAAAATATTATTACAGGGATTTAAGCGGGCTTATCGGGAAAGGACAGACACAGCGCCGTTCCTTCTCTGTACATACTTCTTTTATGTTTCATTTACGCCCCTCAACTTTTCCTAATTACCTTTTTATATACATTTGTGGGGGTACTGTCCTTTTTCTTTTTATCCAATTGTACAATATTTATGACAATTAAAGAAACCAACAAGAAAGATTTGATGATGATATTCACTCACGTATAACATATTATTAATGATTATAACATCAATTGTTGCATAAGTTTGATGTGCATTTCATTCACTCCTATAGTTTTGTCAATAGAATTGTTTTTTCTCACATTAATTGGTTTGTTTTGGAGAAATTATAATAGTGAATGATTTATTGATTCAAGCATAAAATTTTAAAAAATGTATGTTATGGTACATCTTATTTTAACCAAGTGATGCATTTATAGCTCGATTTGTTAAATTGATATTCGATCGTTACGGATCATCCACACAATCTAGTGAATGCGATTGCATCGTATTGAAACTTTTCAAGGTAATTCTTGAATTAATCTTCTAAAACCTATAATTTTATTTATTTATATCGTTTGATATTTTGATGAAGACCTTAGCTACAATTCTTTCATGGACAAATTTCGATCGGAAAAGAATCAAGAGAAATAGAAAGAATCCTAAATTATCTATAGATTTCTCGAAACAAACTTAAATGTAAATGTTTTTGAGAAGGGTCTTTCTGATAATGAAGTTGTTGGCCTTGGCTAATCGATATGTTTAGTGTACTAAATATCTAGGGACGTTTTTTGAACAATGGGTTAGTTGATTAGTGAGGAAAGTTATTAGGATCGGATGGTTTGAAATGACTAGCTAGGATATCATATGTAGTAACAATTATTGGTGGAGCAAAGACGAGATAGCTCACTAGCCACAACAAATATTCACACCACTCAAAAAGATGATTTGCCTCAATGCTAGCAAAACAATCGTAATAAAGATGTCGGCCGATGGATTTTTTTGGCGTATCATCTACAACGCTCAAGTTACGTCAAGTTTTCAGGAGGAAAATACGAAAATAGTACAAGTGCATTATGTATTAAAGTCTAATCTAAAACAGTAAAACATACCTTAGTAAGGTATATTTATAGGTGCTTAAGAATTAGTGCTTCGGAGAAATCTCGAATTTGTCATGAAAAATTATGATTTCCATAACATAAGTCTGTTTAGTGAGCCAACCTTATCCATCCGGGCTTGATTTGGGGATTAGTGTAAAGATCCCGATCATAGGTGGGGTACTTTGAAAAACCACGCGAAATCAATGTTGCAATCCAGTACACCTCGGTATTATTTATAGTTCTCAAGATTACCTCTTGATCGATTCAATCTTGCTACTATTTGGATTCAAGAATGCTTGTTGTGGGAGGCGTATCCCGGTAGTTTTTGACAATCAACTCGGCCCAGTTTAGTGTTAATCAATTATCATGGTTCTCACAAATGCTCATATTAGGAGCTCACAATGGAACAACGATACAACATATTGATTTTTTTTTACCGAAACGATAACTAATATATTCAAAATTCGAAACAAAATTATATTGTCAACTGATAAAAGGACTATCTTGAACAGACATCAATATCAGACAAAAGTTCCACACAAAATAATTATCGTTGAAGTAAACCAAGATTAGAGGAAAAAACAAACTAAAAAATAACAAAATAAAATAAAATCAAAGCACTACTAGAGGATTTCCAACCAATTATACAGCAGGTTACTAGATCACATATTTCTTGTCCTAATATATCATAGGATGGATTTCGAACCAATCCAATACTATTAAGATTGCGGCCATCTTTTTCTTTAAAAAGAAAAAGAGTGATTGCGGCCCTCTTTCCATAAATCATATTAGTGGATTCATTAATGTTTAATAATGTTAATTGTTGTTGTTGCGAATTTATAATAAATGGAATAATAATTTGGGATCAAGTTACCAAGATTTTATTTCAACCAAAAAGGATGTGGAGAATAGGAATGGCAATTTCCTCCGAACCCGACGGAGGATCTAATACCCAACCCTTACGGAGGAGGGTATGGAGGGTAGTTTTGTCTTTCGATTAAATAAATGGGCACGCGAGTATGGGTATTTTTGGGTATGGGTATGAAGGTGGGTCTAGGTACATCCTACCCATACCCTACCCGATACCCGATTAAATAATAATATTATATATATAATATATCTACATATATATTTATTTATAATATTTTACATATATTTTTATTTATACAACTCTATTTATTTATATTTAAAGAAAATATTTTTTTCCCAAGTCTTAACCAAAATCTACTAACCCACTAACACTTTTGTTTAATCCTTTTAATATTTTGTTATATTTTTATAATATTTAGTTCTCTAATTCTTATATGTATTCTTTTTTCCTTATTGTTTCCTTAAGAATTTAGTAAATATCTATATTTTTATTTAAATAACTCAAATTTCTCTTTAAAAAAATAAATAACTTAAATTTGAAAAAAATACAATTGTAAATGATAAGAGGGTATGTGTAGGGCATGAATACCGATCCTCCGATGGTTATGGAGATGAGTATGAAAATTGAATACCCGATGGGTATGGGTATGAGTATGTGTATGAGTATAATAAATGGGTATGGAGATTGATGATATAGAATCCTACTTGAATCCTACCCATTGACATGTTGGAAATTTACCACTCAAAAGACATAATTTTATTGATCACTCAAATATTACAAGACACACCTCACCACAACTTCACTCAAACTCATATATTACTTAGAAGCTTTGCTTCTCACTCACTTGTTTTTCTTTCTTAACTTGATACAAAATGAACCAACAACACCCCCTATTTATACTAAAACTTCATCTAAATCATTGGCTAAGATTGATTCTCGCCAACCTTAATCCAATGGTCATCTTTTATTTCCATCTACCACATTCACTTACCATACCAACAACTTAAAATCAACTACAAAACTCAACTACCACAATTAATTATAAAATAAGTTTATAATTCAACACTCCCTTTAAACTTATTTTATAATTCCAAGTGAACTTCTCAATCTTGCAAAGTCTTCATACTTCAATGGCTTGGTAAAGATATCGCCTACTTGATCTTGCGACTTCACGTCTTCACTTGAATCTCTTCTCTTGCAATGCATTCTACGATGTAATGGTATCGAAAGTATCAATATGCTTGCTCCGATTATGAAATCTAGGATTCTTGGCCAAAGCTATTGGCGATTTGTTATCAACATAAATCTCTGTTGGATCTTCTTGTGACATGCTTAATTCTTTTAACAAATTCCTTAGCCATATTGCATGACTAACACATGATGTATTTGCCACGTACGCAACTTCACATGTTGAAAGAGTGACTATTGGTTGTTTCTTCGATGCCCAAGTGAAAGCAAAGATCTCCCATGAAAAATGTGAAGCCAGTTGTACTTTTTCGATCATCAAGATATCTCACCAATCACTATCATTGTATCCAACTAGCTTATAATCATTAGAAATTGAGTAAAGCATACCAAAGTTGATTGTACCTTTTAGGTAACGAAGAATTCTCTTGGTTGCCTTGAAATGTGTGGTGGTTGGATTTTCCATATAGCGGCTCATAAGTCCAATCTGCGTAAAGAATATCGGGCCTTGTACAAGTTAAGTACCTCAAACATCCAACTAGGCTTTTGAGCAGTGTTGGATCCACTTTATTTGCTTCATCATCCTTGCACAATTTCAATCCACATTTCTTGGTGTGTTTATTGGATTGCAATCATCCATCTTAAACTTCTTCAGGATCTCTTTTGTGTAGCCTTCTTGTGAGATAAAAATTCCATCATCCTTTTGCTTGATTTCGATTCCGAGGTAGTGAGCCATCAACCCAATGTCGGTCATTTCGAACTCTTTTGTCATTGCTTCTTGAATTCTTGGAACAAGCCTATGTTGTTCCCCTGTAAAAATCAAATCATCAACGTACAAGCAAACAATTAAAACATCATTATCTTTGTTCTTGATGTAAAGAGCATGTTCGTATGGACATTTTGTGAAGCCTTTCTCTTGCAAGTATTTGTCAATTCTACTATTCCATGCTCTCGGTGCTTGTTTCAATCCATAGAGAGCTTTCTTTAACTTCAAGACTTTATCTTCTTGTCCTTCAACCACATAGCCCCTGGTTGTTCAATGTAGACTTCTTCCTCAAGACTCCATTAAGGAATCCGACTTTACATCCATCGATGTATTTTCCACTTATTTTGGGTCGCAAAGAAATTATTAGTCTTATGGTTTCTAAACGTGCAACATGAGCAAATACCTCATCATAGTCAATGCCGACTCTTTGACTATAACCTTTTTGCAACAAGCCTCGCCTTGTATCTTTCAACTTCTCCTTTAAAGATTCTTTTTCACCTTGTACACCCATTTTACACCGATTGCTTTATGACCTTTGGGAAGTTGAGCAAGCTCCCAAGTGTCATTTTTCTTGATGGATTTAATTTCTTCATCCATTGCATCTCCCCATTTCTTATTTTGAGTAGCTTATTCAAAGTTCATCGCGGCTCACAATCTGTGGAACAGGACAAAATAGGGTGAGATTTTCGAGCTTATCGATTACCTCATAGAGCTCTTCCGGACTTCTTGTACGCTCTTCATTTCTCTCAACTAGGAAAGATGGTGGTGATTGTGAAAATGACGGTGATGTTGGTGGTGTAATGGGTTCTTCTCCCGATTGCTCAACAATTACTTGTCCATCATCTTCGAATTCAGAACGAAGTTGTAATCTTTGGCATGTGTACCCCAATCCCATTCGTCTTCTTCATCAAAGATAACATCTCGATTGGTGATTATCTTTCCATTGATGGGGTTATATAGTTTGTAGCCTTTGGAGTTATTGTCGATGAAGATGAAGATGAACTCGTTTTTATCATCCAACTTGCTTCTTTGTTCATCCGGTACATGTACATGAGCTATGCTTCCAAAAACTCTTAAATGAGAAATACCAGGCTTTCTCCCATTCCATGCTTCTTGTGGTGTCTTGCCCCACACGCTTCTGTTGGTGAGCGATTTTGACGGATAAACCGCACACGCCACAACTTACGCCCGAGTAACTCCTTTGGCATTTTCTTGCTTTTGAGCATACTTTCGTACCATGTTGAGAATGGTTCGATTCTTTCTTTCTCGCAACTCCATTCTTGGGGGGATCCAGGGAACGATGAAGTGGTCGTCAATTCCATTTGCTTCACAAAACTCTTGGAATTCCTTCAAGTGAATTCTCCTCCTCGATCGTTCTCATGGCTTTAATGTGAAGACCACTTTCTTTCTCCACCGCCTTAAACTTTTTGAATGCTTCAAACACTTCTCGACTTGGCTTCAAGAAATAAACCCAAGTTTTTCTTGAAAAATCATCAATGAATAGTAGAAAGTAATTACTTTTACCGAATGAATTTGGCTTGATAGGACCACAAACATCGGCATGTATGAGCTCAAGTGGCTTTTGGGATCGAAGTTTGACTCTTTTGGAAAGCTTTGCACGAATTGCTTCCCAAGTAAACATCCTTCACAAAGCCGATCGGGATGGGCGATACAAGGTAAACCTCTCACCATATTCTTCTTGCATAGTAACTCGAGTCCTCCAAAGTTGAGATGTCCAAATCTTAGATGCCACAACCATGATGAATCTTTATAGCACATCTTGAGACACTTTGCTACATCGGTTTGAATGTTGAGCGTAAACATTCTATTTCTTGACACGGGTACCCTGGCAATCAAGTTATTCATATTGTCTCTTATAAAAAGGTTATTGTCTTTCAAATGAATATCATAACCTTTCTCTAAGAGTTGTCCCGCACTAAAATATTTGTGTACCATGTGGGTACATAATAAACATTAGAAATAAATTGATGCCTCCCATCTTTCAGCGAATAAGGATTGTACCTTTTCCTTTTACGGCTACTTTAGAATCATCACCGAAAGAGACATTGCCACTTACAAATTCATCAAGTTCTACGAACATTGTTCGTCTCCCACACATATGATTGCTAAGACTGTATCAGAAGCAAAACATTAGCACCATCTTCTTTCTTTTCTTCCACCAAATGGCTCTCTCATTAACTCGAGTATTGGGATTTCTACAATCCGGCGTAATGACCAAACTTTTGACAATTATAACATTGAACTTGAGATTTATCATACCTCGAGTATGAATTTCCTCTTCCACCTCTTGTGGAACTTTCTCCTCGCATATAGTTGTTGTTGTTGAAATTATTGTTTGAATTCCAACCTCGTCCACGACCTCGACCTCTTCCTTGTCCACGACCTCTTCCACGTTGACTTGTTATTGTGGAAGTTTTCTTCATTCTTGGTTTCTTTGGACTTCATTTTAAGGAGTTGATCCGCAACATCCTTTTTCTTCTTCTTTCTTCATGAGCTTGCGGTGAACGAGAAGTTGTTCAATTGTCATAGTTTCGGGTCTTTAGTTTCCTCGATGATAGTTGTAATACTATCAAAATTTGCATCAAAAGATCGTAAAATTTTCTCCATAATGACTACATCTTCTAGTTTTTCACCATTTCTTTTTAGTTGATTAGAAACGGTCAAAACTCTAGAAAAGTAATCAAACAAGTTCACCTTCTTTCATTTGCAGTGAATCAAACTCTTTTCTCAATGTTTGTAGTCGTACCTTTTAACTTTCTCTTCTCCTTGTAAGAGACTTGGAGCTTATCCCACACTTGTTTAGCGAGGTAGAAGCACTTGAGATTTTCTCAAAGCCATCATCATCTAAAGCTTGGTAGATGAGGAAAGAGAGCCTTCTTGTCTTTCTTTCTCGAGTCCTTCAAACTATCATTTTTCGTAGAGGATAGTGTTGACTTATCTTTAGTCTCTTCATAACCTTTTTCCACGACTTCCCATACGTCATGTGCTCCCGAGAAGTGCCTTCATTTTGATACTCCGGTTTTCAAAATCGTTTCCTTAAGTTGTGGAACTTGGAATGATGCCACACTCGCCATGTGAATGAATTGAAGATTCGACTAACAAATGGAAAAAAAATCTTGGAATTTTTTTACTTAGTCAACGGTCAACCCTTGGTCAACTCACGGTCAACTATCAACTTGACTTGGTCAACTCTATGAGTTAACAATACTCTCAACCCGATCTCACTATGTATAAAATCTCAAGAAATTTTTTTCGATGTGGAAGATCGATCAAAGCCGCAACCACAGAAAGCATACTTAGAATTTCACGAGATTTTACAACCGTGGCTCGATACCACTTTGTTGAAATTTACCACTCAAAAGACATAATTTTATTGATCACTCAAATATTACAAGACACACCTCACCACAACTTCACTCAAACTCATATATTACTTAGAAGCTTTGCTTCTCACTCACTTGTTTTTCTTTCTTAACTTGATACAAAATGAACCAACAACACCCCTATTTATACTAAAACTTCATCTAAATCAATGGCTAAGATTAATTCTCACCAACCTTAATCCAATGGTCATCTTTTATTTCCATCTACCACATTCACTTACCATACCAACAACTTAAAATCAACTACAAAACTCAACTACCACAATTAATTATAAAATAAGTTTATAATTCAACATGACATCCCTAGTAAAGAAGCATTAAATTTGATATTTTTTGGGATAATTACAAAACCACCCCCGATGTTTGGGCTAATTACAAGAAAACCCAGAGATTTTTGAAAATTATGAAAAATCCCTTAAGGTTTGATTAATTCGGTCGTAGATTTTCTGCTCCATAACGAGAAAATATTTCAAAAAAAAAACACTGGCGTTTATAAAAACTTACAATTACCCACTTAAATTTAAGGCATGATCAGACATGAAGGGGATTTTTATAATTTTAAAACATGTTTAGTTTTTTTTGTAATTAGCCGAAACCTTAGGGGTGTTTTTGTAATTAATCCTAATTTTTTTTTTGTTATTTTACATAATAAACTAAATTTTATGCACTAAAATTTACTGATGGAGAATGATAGGTAACCAACTAAAAAATATAACTAAGAAAAAACAAATAATTACATGCATATAATTAAATACTAAGTTTAAACTTCACAAAAAATAAATTGAGTGATTTGATAGGTTCCAACAATTTTGACCAGTTCAGCGATTTTCCTTTTATTTTTTATTTTGCATCAAATGAATTAAACCAACCACTAATTGTGGGTTAAACCGATCGAATCAGACAAATTCTAAAAACATTAGTATTGTGATGCAAAAGTCATAAAGGTATTGGTAAGTAACTAGGGCTTAATCTATGTGACCACCGTTATGTTCTTATGAGATTGTATTATGGGTTAAAATCCACATACCATCAAAATACTCTCCGAACACATCTGTTGGTGAATGATTGATGGGAACCAATACTAAATATCATTCGGGGTTCTCTTTATTTGAGACACGATTGTATGTCAACAGACTCTACTTAAAAACTACAGTTTACCTAAGTGACAGTAATAAGGAGTCACATTTGTGATCCTTAACCATAGTTATAAAAACAAAAATAAAATGTATTGGTAAGTGGTAACTCTAGAAAATGCTTAAAGTGACCAATAATGACATCCAATTCTTACACACTATTGTTTAAAGTTGTTTTGGAATGTAATGCTAATGCATAATACTGTTAATTAATCAGTTTGCGTGATGATTTGGTCCATAGAGTTGTGAAAGGGGAAAAAGATAAATATTATTTTGTCACGGGCCCAACCAAGTTTCGGCCCCATACAATGCTCGTGTGGCGCCTCAAACCATCCAGGGCTAGTCTATCCCTCGGGACAAACATTGATTTCGCCCTATTTTGGGCTCATCAGAAATGCGGCTCCAGCATCCGACCAATTTTGGTAAGGATGACCAATTCCCTTTTTCACCGTCAAGTCCACGACTAGCGACAAGCTCCCCGAACTTAACTAGATAGGCATACCTGAACATCCAAAATGTCATATGCATGTACCCATAAACCAACCAATTGAAACCACATATACAGTTGTTCTCATATAATCAACTGGTAATTGTAGCGAAAGACATCTTAATGTCGGGCGGTAACTCTAGAAAATGCTTAAAGTGACCAATAATGACACCCAATTCTTACACACTACTGTTTAAAGTTTTTTTGGACTGTAATGTTAATGCATAACACTGTTCAATTTCACAGTTTATGTGGTGATTTGGACCATTTGGTCCATAGGGATGTGAAAGAGAAAAAAATATATATATTATTATATATAAGCTCCCCAAAGTGGGAGTAAAAAGTTAAAGGGTATTCTCCAATCTCCACCACCCAAATGTCAAGTTGAGAAGTTTGCTCAACTCATTGGTCATTTTTTCCCCCAAAGCCCACACTAAATTACAAATAGTTTAATAAAAAAGGCACAAAGTTTTACAATAATCCATCCTACAAAAAGGACTTTTAAGGATAACGAAATATAATTTAATGTGGAAGGAAAATAAATAAACTATGTTTGTCCGTACAAGTAATGATGCGTCTCATTGCTTCCTGCCCCATTTTTCACAATTTAAAATTATGAGTCTGATTATGGGTGATAGCAAATGATGGGCCACTAGAGGCAACCAGAACAGGATATTATTGGTCTCTCTTACCCATTTAATTATTATTGTTTTTTTAAACCGAAAAATATAAAAATAAAAAATAAAACCCTCTTTTTCTATGCTACTATACCGCTCCATCAAATGCCCCAGGCGTATACGGTAGTGAAGATTTGGTGGGAACTCATCTTGAATAAAGATCCGTGTGGGTTCGATTCGGGAGAGATCGTTATTAGTAGATTGGGGTCGAACATAAATTGTTCTCTTTACTCGAGAGAATACGGACAGACGTCGCCAGACCGTCGTAAACACGGCGATGCATGCACATCCGCGGTTTACCATGGCGCAAAGAATGAGGAGCCGGAGTTGTTGTCTCGGGCGATAGTCGGGCGTAAGCGCGAAAGGCGAGCTTATCAAAAAAAAAAAAAAGCAAAAGATTTGTAGTGATTTGGCCCCTCTCTATATTTAATACTCCCTTAACTAAGGGTCATTGGGTCAAGTTCGTATTGATTTTAGGTTGATTTTGAGTTATATTTAAAATAAATCAAAAATTAATTAAAATATAAAATACATATATTTTAGACAAATTGATAACATCGCGTATCGGATTCGTGTTAGTGGTTTTTATATTCAAGTTTCTCTCACAATTTTAGGTTGAATTTGTGTTGTATCAAAGATTGTCATCACCACCACTGATTATTATAATTATAAAACTATAAAGGTTCGTTTGCGATTAGTAATATTATTGGATTAAATTATGAAATTGAGTGAGATTGCATATTTGCATTGGTCATCTATTACGTAATTTGGTGCCCGATGGGATTGCGTGGGCAATATGTCAAAGGCCCAAAATGCCCCTTACTGCAAGGAAAAAAGCAATTTACCTAAAAAAAATTGTAGATAAGTATTAATTTAAATGTAAAATATAGATAATTAAAACCAATATATGTAAATCGTTGTATGTAAATATTCACCAAAAAATATAAAATTATTGGTAAATTCCTAAAATATTTATGTCGGTAAATTTAAAAATCGCTAGTGATTTATCGGCAATTGATCGGTATAGTTTGAGGGAAAATAATAATTGTTATTATCTGTATTTTGTAGGTAACTGTAAAATTTAGTGACAAAATCATTTTTGTCGGTAATTATGTTGGTAAACAATAAATTTTATTGCAGTGTTACTTTTAAACAAAATGAAGAAAACGGGATGGGAATTAAAGGGCAAAATTGTCATTGCAGATGACTGGAAAAATGTGGATTATACGACAATCAATCCGAGAGCCGAGAGGAGGATGAGATAAGGGATCAATTGAATCAATGATTATTTTCGGCCCAAACTCATATCATGAACTCTGAATAAAGTTACAAAACAATGGTTTATGGTGGATAATAAGCCTTATCACGGGCACCGGCAGATTCAGAGTTGGGCCAACCTATGCCCTAGTCCAACCTTTTTTTAAAAAAAAAAAAGATATTTGAGAATTTTTTATTAAAAAAATAGCTATAATTTATATAATTTTTTTCACAGTTTCTATCCGACCTACCCCATTTTTGTATATCGACCCATTATGGTAGAGTCCTGGCTCCGCCATTGATCACGGGCAATCCAAGAAGTCAAATGAGGCCTTACACGATTGGATTTTTAGATTTCTTTTGGGGGGGTCTTGTTTGTATTACTCAACCTATGTTGTTAGAGATAAATTATTTTTTATCTTATTATTTTGTTACTGAAATGCAATTAAAACGTCGGCCAAATTCATTTCATATTTTAAGGATGTGTTTTTTTTTTTTTTTTTTTTTTGATGACGGGGAACCCGCAGCCGCTTACTCTTCGAAACAAGATTTGGATAAACCTCCGGACGATTTGGGCGTCTTAGCCGCAAACTACGCCCAGGGTAAACCACATTAAGCAAGCCCGTGTGATGCGCTCAACCAAGAAAGTGTTGGTAGGGAATCGAACTCGCGACCTTCGTCCATGTTCACCTACTCCACCAATCCACCTGCTTGCGGGTATTAAGGATGTGTTTTTATCATGCGTGAACTGTAATAGGACAGATTATTATTTAAATCGAATTAAATAAATACACGCACCCCACCTGAGGAGAAAGAGCTGAATAAATTTGCATATCAGACATTAAAATCTTGGCAGCAAGCCAACTCATGTATATGAACATAAGTTTTGCTTCCACGTTAAATAAACCTTTCATATTGGACCACATTTTTGTCTCCATGTTTAATATATATCTACTACAAAAATCCTAGCTCACCTTTATATAAATATATGCAACTTCAATTCATACTAAATTTTCCATATTTCACCCATACAATAAATTTGCATCATCACTTTCATGCATTTGATTTGACATGAGATATAGGATG
This sequence comes from Rehmannia glutinosa, assembly GCA_016081115.2. Classification (NCBI taxonomy): domain Eukaryota; kingdom Viridiplantae; phylum Streptophyta; class Magnoliopsida; order Lamiales; family Orobanchaceae; genus Rehmannia; species Rehmannia glutinosa. The sequence goes on from JABTTQ020002419.1 coordinate 155,240, forward strand.
GACGCCACCCGACCCGACCACGGGCTAGGCTCCGAATCAATTTACATGTTGAAAAAAATCGGATCTCACATTCATCCCCTAGTGATAAACGGAAATAACCGAAAAATAAAATAAAAAATAACAACAATCCACAACACAAAAATTTACGTGGAAACTCCAAAATCGAAGAAAACCACCCCAAAAAAGAAATTTCACTATGTGAAACATTATTATAATCACACGACATTTCTCTCCCAACCCCAATACCACATACTCTTACAAACATTTGACCAACTCACACATCTCTCTCCCAACTCTTCATACTAGGGAATACAAGAAATGAATTTAACTGAGTCAAACCACAAAGGTTAAAGTGTATTTGACTCGTGCACTGATAGACCACACATGGGTTCCTTAAATAACCTTAGGCAAGACCCAACCATTTTGTTTCACAAGCAATGTGAGACAAAAACCCACTTCTTATATTTTGACACAAAACCAACAACCTCCACCCTCGCAAAATAAAAGAAGCTCCATTGTCTTCACCGACAATCATGACTCTCAAACCAGAGAAAAATCCTACTCCACCATATGAGTAGACCACTTAGAATACACCATTCTAAGAATTTCTTCGCCACATGTCGAAAATCCCGCTAAAATTTATGGTGCAACTCCCAACTTTTGGCCCTCATTGAAGTCCTCCACCGTTGGCATAACACACACTCAGATCCATGCCAAATCGAGTCGTGTGTAAATTCTACCACACACCCCGCATCTATGTCAAACCAATGCCCGTGTGAAATTCCACCATACCTTGCATACATGACAAGCCAATGCCCGTGTAAAAATCCCGGATTCGCTAACATAGCCACATCCTCTTTCATGACAACTTGACATGCCAAAATGACATACATTTTCTCATCGAAAAAAAATCCTCATTGTCATAATGTTAGCGTGGATTAGGAGCTATCCGCTAGATCAACTTCACACCTTCACCTTGGCGGTTAGCATTCAAAGCCGCGTGTAAACCAGAATTGTACTAGTGTATCATTGACTTATACTTATCATAAGTCAAACATGACATTCCCATCAAATTTCTTGACTTGCTCGAACCACCTTAGCCCGATGAATAATTGCCTCCAAATGAGATCCCGGACACCGCTCAAGAAATCTTTTATGATGTGGAAGGTCAAACATCTTTGCGACCACAAAGCATAGTCGAATTTCAAAAGACCCAACCGGGTTCTCGATACCACTTATGGGAAAAATCGGATCCCACATTCATTTCCTAGAACAAACGAAATAACCGAAAAATAAAATAAAAAATAAAAATAATCCACAACATAAGAATTTACGTGGAAACTCCAAAATCGGAGAAAACCATGGCCCCTAGAAAAAAATTCCACTATGTGAAATATTATTACAATCACATGTACATTCTTTTCGGACCCCAATACCCCCACACTCTTATAAACTATTAACTAACTCACACATCTCTCCCAACTCTCCATACTAGAAAATACAAGAAATGAATTTAACTAGAGTCAAACCACAAAGGCTAAAGTGTATAAGACTAGTGCATTTGATAACACCACGCATGTGTTACTTAAACAACCTTAAGACCCAACCATTTTGTTCCACAAGCAATGTGGGATAAAAACCCACTTCTTATATTTTGACACAAAACCAACATTACAGCACGAATGATTATGACTTATGGTAGCATAGGGGGTTTCTAGTATAATAATATCGTAAAAACTATGTGAGAATGCGGAAGTTAGTGAGATACTAAGACAAAGATACTTCAGAGTAAAAAGTGATACTTGTCTAAGTACACTTAAATTAATATATCTTTGAATATCACTTTTCACACTAAAAGTATCATTTGTTATACTAAAAATATCTCCACTCATGGTCTCACGTTGTTTCACAAGAGACTTGCTCATAATATATATCTCAATTTTATGAAGGAATAATTACAAAACTACCCCCAATATTTGAGCTAATAACAAAAACAAAAATCAGAAGTTTTTGAAAATTACAAAAACTCATTGAGGTTTAATTCTATATTACATTTGTATCCCCTTTATAAGCGGAAACATTTCAAACATCCACTTTATATTTATAAAAATATTACGATTACATTTACTCCTCATCATAAGCGAAAATATTTCAAACATACTCTTTATATTTGTAAAAGTATTACATGAGTTACATTTACCCCCTTACATTTAAGATTTGATTCATAGTATTTTTCGTAATTCCCAAACTTTTTGGGGTCCTTTTGTAATTACCTCAATCTTGAGGGGTAGTTTTTGTAATTATCCTTGTATGAACGTGGTTGCTCCCAAAAACGACCTCTCCTCGCCGATCACCTTCCAAGACGAAGTCCTCCGTGAAACCTGCATAAGGGGGCTCGGCGTACCCTCTCGATGCTTAAGTCGAGTGTCTTGGAAAGGAAGTAAAAATTTAGAGAGAGAAAAAGCAATGTAATAGTAAAAAGACAATGAGATTAGGTTAGAATGAACCTGGGCTTGAGCCTTTTATACCTTAGCTAGGATTAGGGTTTCCGTAAAATCCGGGATTCCGTTACGATTTGGTGTCAGAGTCATCATTAGATTAGGATCGGATCTCTTAAAAACCCTAATTTTACGCCCGTAAGACCATAGCTCCGACCTGTTTCAAAACACCTCGCCCAACCAATGTATTGGTGTAAAGCCCTTTAAATCTCCAAGGCATCCTCGATTGCCTTCATACATCTTTTGGGGGTGAGCTGAATCACCAAGTCCTTATAGAATCTGGTCAACAACAGACGATCGCTTTAGTGCGGGCTTGACAGGTCGGTTTAATACAACGGACCTTACACAGGTCGGCCCAATAAACATCCCTACAGAACCACTCGTACTCGGGCCTTAACAGGTCGGCCCAATATGATAGGCCTCCCACCTATGTATGAGCTCAGAGGTCGGTCCAATACTCATAAGCCTTAGAAGGTCGGTCCATGTCTTGTAAGCTCTCCTCAGATCGGCCCAGAGCTTAATACTTAACATATCAGCCCAATACTATGGGCCTTGCCAGGTCGGCCCAATGCCATAAGCCTGGTCAGGTCGGCCCAGACAATCTTTTGCCCTTATGAGAACAGTCATGATCGTATCTCACAATGTTTGAAAAATAGTTCCCATTTTTTGTATTCTCAATTTAGCTCTTTAATCTAATAGGTCTGACATTATTCATATAAATACTCTAACTACATTGATCTATCACTGGCGGATTTATGGGGAAACATGGGGTACAAAATTGAGAAAATCCAACAATAGTTTTTAGTAAAAAAATTATAATAATAAATTTGTACCCCAATTTTTACAAAAAGAATTAGAAAATCCAAATTAAACACTACAAATTTCCACAATAAAATTTCAAAAATTAAAATATTGACTTAACAACTTAAATAAATAAATCATGGCAAAAGTGAAAACCTACAAAAATAAAAATATAAAAAATATCTAATAATATCAATAATATTACCAAAACTATGTTTTGTTGTCTCTTGTTTTCTTAATTACTCTAAATTTTGTTTATATATGTGCAATAATTTTTCATGTACGGTTACATGATCAATTTTTACAAAATTTTAGACAGTTTTTGTTATAGGACATTAAATATTAAAAAATATTTAGGTGCATATTTTTTTAATATTTATCGTACCCCATTTTCAAAATCATGGATCCACTATCGTGATCTATATGCATATTGCATTTCGATCTTAGACTAATTTAGAAGTCTAATGTGAGTATGTGACCCAAGAAAAGTATTAATTTCCAAAATCAGCCACAAATTCAGGAAGTAAGTTTCAGTTAAGTATAAACCATACAAATTAATTGTTCTCTAATTTTTATTTTGTTTTTTCTTGCTTTATGCATTTTTTTAAATATTCAGTTAAATAAAATTCCAATTCAAGACATTATAATTAACTAATTTTGAAACCACAATAATATGATTTTTTTAAACATCAAACAGTTAACTGTAAGTGCTAAAATTTCAAAATATGTCTTGTAACTATTGGATGGTGGCAAAATATGTCAATACTTTTTTAGTCAAGTCGGTCCTTACGGCTACGTTTGTAGTTGTAATTCCAACTTTGGAGTTGTTCTAATAAAAAATGATCGTTCGAAAAAAAAAAAACTATTGGATGGTGGCAAAACATGCCAATAATTTTTTCAACTTGCAATTTAGGACAATACTTTTTAAAAATGGCAGATGATGACTAAAAAAATGGCCGCCGATTTCAAATTTCTCCAGGAAGAATTTTTTTTTTTCGGTCTTAATTGCTAATCGGACATATGACCTAGTAAATTCACAATGACTTTGTGAAAAGAAGAAGCAAATATTCAATTTTTGGTTTTCTCTAACTTATTTGGGGTTCGATTTTGATGAGGGGATGAGTAGTTTTATTAATGCTTCATTTTTCCCATCAAAGTCATCATGAATTTCTTTGTCATATGTTTAGTTAGCAATTAACGACCGAAAAAATTAAAATTCCCAAATTGAGTATCGATTCTCGGAGAATTTTTGAAAATCGACGGCTTAATTTAATTCTTAATTTGTTATTTTTCTAAAATTATTGTAATAAATTAGACGTTAATAAGTTATTGTACTATTTTGTAACTACCCAATAATTACATAGCACATTTTACAATTTAGCCAACCAGGGGCAGGCACGACAAATTGCAAAAGTGGGTCAAGGTAGTATAATTTAAAAATAAAACTGTGGGAGGTGAATATGAAAATAAATAAAAGTGTGTGTACTATGATTCTTTATCCAAATCATGTTAATGTCCCCAAGCACGAGATACCAAAACAGAAATACAAAAAAACAAATTTAAAATAATTATAAACATATTAAATTTTCGTGCTAGATTTAGCACCAACTCAGTTAAGGTGTGTTCTCAGGCTGAGTCACTTGCCGGTTAAAACGAAGCCAACACTAATTTTATCATATTATATTTCCCACCACAAATATTTATTTATTATTATTTCGTACCTATGTAGTATGTAGTATGTACTACATTACATCTACCACCATTACTGTAACAAAACTATATTTAAAAGATGAAATAATGGGTTTATTTTATTTTATTTTTATGGTTTTAAAGAAAAAAATATATAAAAAGGAAAAGATGGGGAAAAGCTGTTAAAGGTCATTGATGTGGAGAAAACAGCTTTTGAAAGAGGAAAAGCCAAGTTGGGTGTGTGCTTAAAGGACTCAAAGGGCACGTGTAGATATTTTAGCAATATAAGCAGTGTTTGGCCTAACATTTCGTCTGATTTTTAGTAAAAAGTGATCTTTCAAAGGTCAACATTTTTTCCCATTATTACATTAGAATTTAATTAATGCAATGAGAAATTTAAGGGAATGTATGAATGTGTTCAAAGTCCAATTTTTAGTTTACATTGTTGGGAAATGGATTTTTAAAATTTAATGATTTTCGTGTGAGAATTGAGTGTTTGGTTTGTTGTGTGAATTTCGCTTAAAAATGAAATATGTTTGATTATAATTTTTGAATATATTTTCGCCTGTCTTAGACTCATCGGGAATGCGGTTCGAGATCCGACCCATTTCGAGTAAAGATGCTCAATTCATTTCTTCACCGTCAACCCAAGACTATCGACAAGCTCCCCAAACTTAGGGTAGGCATGTCTAAATATCCGAAGGATCATACGACGTCTCCACAAACCAGGTATTCACAAAGATAATTCGGTAGTAGTCGTAAGAAAAAAAACTCAATGTCACCGATGTCGGGGCGTGACGCAATGTAAATAAGTTGGTAATTTTGAAAGAAAAAATGGGGACTTCCAAACAAAGCCGGAGCAAAGAGAGATATTTATGTTTAAAATATAAAAGTGGGAAATAGAGAAAAAGGAGGGAAGGAAGGCATGGGCACGTGTCGTTGTCACTGGGGATAGAAGAGATAGAAAGAATCAAGACATTGGGAGCTGACATCTCGATCACCATACACTGCACGTGTCACGGTCTTCGTGATGCACCTTCACTCTATATTTCTATATATTTCAATTAATTACATTTCTACCCCTTGCTTTTTCACTTTTTCCACACTATTACTGTATTACAATAGTAGTACTCTCCCTTTTTACCATGCCCTTTTATACACTATTATTACTGTTCCCTTTTACTATGCCTTTTTTTGACTTGTTTCTACTGTCTACCATTTCCTCTCCTTTCTCTTCTTTTCCTTTTTCTTTTTTCTCTCTTTAGGTCTTGGTAAATTTAATTAACTATTAAAGTATATTAAATTTTAGTTAAGATTAAATTGTTGAATTATTTGCAAAAATAGAATAAATTTTTGGAGTTTTTAAATGTTAATAATGATAATTTTATAAATCGTATTATCAAAACTAAAAGAGTTTTTAAATATAAGATACTATTTTGAAAATAAATTAGAATGTTTGTTCTTTTATTAAAAACAGAGATCTCAATATCATACTAAAAATTTAACCAAATTCTTTTTCGCGATATCACATAAACTCTCAAACATATTTTAAAAGTTTATAAGCCCACCTAAACATCCTGGTTAAATTCCAAAATTGGTCACGAAACTACCGATCAAAAAAAAAAAAAAAAAAAAGGTCCCGAACCTATGGAGGTGGCGAATTTGGTCTTGTACAATTTTGGTCCGGAAGATTTTGATTTTGTACAACTATGGTTCCATAAGTTTTCATTCATTTCCAATATACCCTTGGATATAGTCAAAATACCCAAAATACCTATAGCGAGTCAGAAAATTGTAATTTTGCCTAAAGGAACAAATCGTCAATAACCTAAATTGCCCAATCTGAAAATTATAGGACTAAAATCGCCAACGTATACGAGTTACACGATTGAAATTGCAATTAGGCACAAACAACAGCTTATTTTGAAGAATATTGCTATTGTTTTGTAAACTTACCCAAACAATATTATTTATATGAAATTTGTTGCTCTTATATTTTTACAACTTTTGTATAAAAATTGAAAAAGTAGTGCAATTTAAATTTGAAAATATATATGAAAACAAAAGGCAAGGTACTATGAATTATGATTAACCACACCCACACACAAAAAAGTAGAAGAATTGACAGAAGTCACGAGACAATGATCGTCTATACAAGCTATAAATAAAATCTTTTTGGTTGTGCTCTTATTCTTCCGGTCAAAATATTTTTCATTCCTTTCATTATCAAAAAAATACTAGGCTACTACTACTAGCAAAGTCAAAAGCTGTAATAATACCAAACATTATGTCAAAAAAAATAATAATATATTCTTCCGGGTCAAAATCAAATTTAGGGAAAAAGTTTCCTTCCATAATTAGCAAGCATTATATTCCAGTCAAAGTAATTTAACTGTAATGTTTCTGATGATTATGAAACGTTGATTGAGTTCTATGTGTAATTATAGTTCAGTTTGAATAATTTGAATTGATTGCATTAGGAAATAATAGTTTAAAAAATATCAATGTAACCTACCTAACTACATAATGTTAATTAATAAGTTTCCAATTTACTCCCTCCCAAAGTGTCAATAATTAAATTGCATATCATTCAGTATGAGATTTCTGAAAAATGATCTATTTGGTGTTTTGTGGCTTATCAATTCAAACAATTAAAGTGCATTTTTACATGATTTTATATATATTTATGCGGTAAAACGGACATACCCATTAAGTGGGGTTAAGAAATTAAATATCAAAAGCAGAGGGATATTTTTGGAGTACAGCGGAATAAATAAGGGACGGGACAAATGCACTCATTTGAGATCGAACCCGTGTCAATCATCCCGACTAGAGTTGTCAAACGGTCGGATTGACAGCCTGTTGGGCCATAGGGAAAAATTGGGCGGTTGGACCAAATAGTGATTGGGTACATTATTCGGAGCCTAACCCGTCCCACAACCCATGAAATACACATAAAAAGACAGAGTTTGTGGGTCACCGGTGTTTCGACCAAAGGTTCGGGCCAAATAGGCCCGGTTCTTTTTGAGTCTTTAAATTAAAGCCTAGTTTGACCTTTTTACTACGAAAGTCAGGCCTGACAATCGAGTCGAACTCGTTTTAACAACTTACAGCCATAGTCTTGACAATACAAGCTTCACAAGATTGAACCCAAGAGCTGAGAGGTTTTTGCTAGAGGTGTTAAATGGGGCGGGGCGGTGCCAGCCCACCGGGCCGAAGTAAAAATCGGTCCAACCCAATTTTTCGGGCCTAATGGGCCAGGCCAAAAAACCCGTCTCATTTCGGGCCTAAGAAAATATAGCCCACCCCAACCACTTTTATCGGGCTGGTTGGACCAGTCCACCGGGCCAGGCCAAAACTGACAACTCTAATTTTAGCACATGTATTTGCTTGTCATGTCAATTAATAAGCTGGTTGTCCAGCAGGCAGCAATTATGTGCCAAATTTTATGGGCCAAAATGGGTGATATCTAAATCAAGAAGCCCGAAAAGCATACTTCGGAAAGTTTGTGACTTTGCTTGATTCAAAATTGCCATGGCTCCTTTTTCTTTTTATATCTAGACAATAATAATTCAACATCATGAAAGACAGGTCACAAAAATATACTGAAGAATGTACCGAACCAGCCAATATATTTTAATTCTGGATTTTCTGAACTTGGGTTCGTAGCCCAGCCCAAACCAGTTTGGTTAATTACATCCCTATTTTTTTTTTCTAATTTCCAGCCCAGTTTGACTGGGGTTATCCAGCCCAAACCAGTTTGGTCCAGTATTTTGTTTCGCAGGTTTTTCACCTCTCACTCAAAAAAAACCCCGGCCGGGCCACCTCCGCCGCCATCGATCAGCCACCTCGCTCACCGTGATAGAGCTCGTAAGCACACTCTATTCGTAATGTTGTTTGTGTCGATAATTTCTACGTTTTTTGAGCGATTATAGTCGCTGATTGATGTTTTTTGCATTTTCAGGGAAGATAACGGAATTTTTCTTTTTGTTCTCCAAATTCTCATCGGTAACTCTGACAAATGGCTGCTTCTAATTCTTCTAAACTGTTTCGCGGTATGTAATTTTTGTGATTTTTTCAACTTGATTAATTTTTCTCTTCATATTTGTTCGTGGTTGATGGGCAGGTAGGCATAATTACATGTTTTGGGGAAAAAAATCGATTGTTTCATTTCCGTTTTTTCTCCCCCTTGTATCACTGCTTTCTCATGTGTAGCATAAGAGGTGGTAGAACAAGAAAGAAATCATGCACATTAGCAGAGGAAACATTTAGAGGAGCTTATCGAAATAAAAGAAGAATTTATTGATTTTATTTAGGTTGGTATTGTTATGTCCTCATTGGATAAGAAAAGATTAAGCTTTTTCCATGTTGTTTAGAATGAGCAAAGTGTCTGGTATTTTGAAGAGAGATAACAAAATTTATTTGCTCGAGATTGTTTCTGTCATGTTAAATTAGAGTATTTCAAGCTCCAGTTAACTGTCCATATATTTCATTTGTGAAGATTCATGAACCATCTTCGTGTACAAAATCGAACGAGTATAGGTTCCTCTCACATGGAGCTTCCCATCTCTAGTGAATTAGTGTGCCTATCTTCATTTCAGAATTTACTTAGAGGGTGTATGCCTGAGCTTATTTAAAAGATCTTATAAGCTCTTACATATTATAAATGTTTTAGAGCTTATAAGATGACATCTTATTCTAAAAATAAGTTATTGAAGTGTTTGGATAAAAAAAAAAGTTGATAGAGCTTTTTTTTTTTAAGGAAAATGTGATAGAGATCGTAGCAATTTTGTAATTAGAATGGTTAAAACTAAGGAAGTTGTTACAATAAAATCTTATTTGGATAAAAAGTTGGGATTTCCCACCTTTTTCTAAAAACAACACACAAGCTCCTAGTATCTTATTTTGGAAGCTTATAAGATATTTTTCTTAAAAATTTTAACAAACACATTTAGAGAGCTTATAAGCTTTTAAGTATCTTATAACATGTTTTGAAGAGCTTAGAAGCTCAGCCAAACACCCAGTCTCGCTGCAATTCTGTTATAATGTTCTATCAACTGATTTTATATTTTTACTCACAATGTTAAAGTGCTGAATGGAGTCTGGTGATATCAGAATAGACAGAACACAAACTGGTGAATTAAGAATTTACTGTAATTTATTTATGATTTGGTATGCATATCAAAAGTCAAAACTTTAGGAGAAGCCACAAAATCATGTTAAATATTTTTTTTTCCAAACGTTAAGGTGCATGGTTATTGGGCGCGCATCCTTTTTCTTTAATTTGGTGAATAATATTGTTGCATTTTACTAGCAGGGACTGTCTTATGGCGCCTTTGACATATGCAATCATTCTTCAAAACCATATTTATGCGCATGATATCTGACCATTTGTCTAAAGTAATGGTAATCATGCAACAACTAATAAGCAATAACTAATATTCTCATTGCATCATTGGACGAAACATCAGTTGGTCGTTCAATTCTAGGTGGCCTCAGCAACAGTGCTCTTGGGGCAAGCAGGCAATCTTCCCAGTTGCCACATGTGGACTTCTTATCTCAAGTTAGTGTTGTTTCTCTTGGTTCTTTATAAAAGTGTGATCTTTAATCACACTGCTTTCAATTTGTTTTTTTATTTTTTAATAGCCTATGCGCAATGTGTTAATATTCTCTAATTTAATTATCTGATTTTCTCTCAACACGATGTTGTGTTATTGTGAACATAGGTCAGTATTCTAAAAGGTGTAAGGCATTGAGTAAGGTTTTAGGGCCTTGAGTTGTAGGGCGTACGCCCTGTGGATTTTCATTTTTTAGTATTTTTTAAAAATTTAGAACCTAATAGAAAGAGACTGTGAAATGAAAATCAAGAATAGTTGGCATATAATTATATAAATAAGGAAGAAGTGAATTGATAGCTCTTGAGATATAGAGAAAGAAAAAAAATATATTTTTCAATATTAGAACTATGTGATAATGAGAGTATCTTTTAGATTGAAATGTAGCAAAAGAAGATAGGGTTTCCTTGTTATTTAGAAGGGAAGTCTTTAAAATCACTTTGAAGCTTAAGGATAGTTATAGGAAAAAAAGTATTTTTTTTTTCTGGAAGAAGACGAATAGAAACAATAAATTTTTGAAGAGACCTTCTTTTTTAACTTTCATGTAGACGTTTTTAATCATATGTTGGTAAATACCGTAAATTTGAAAGCACCACCATGACACAAGGATGGGTGTTTGTTGAGTGAGCAGAAGAAAATAAAGAAGTTTCAACCAGAGAAGCGATAATTCATTCGTTACTTTGTATGTATGATAGAAATGGCTGATTTTTCATGTATTAGTGATTGAAATTTGCTCATGCGACTTTGTTTATGCGTTCCTCCAGCAAAACAGGACATTCATACAGATGAGGACCAACCTAAAAGTGGTGGATAATTCCGGGGCTAAAAGAGTGATGTGCATTCAGGCACTGAAGGGAAGAAAAGGAGCTCGATTAGGGGACACAATAGTTGCGTCGGTCAAAGAAGCACATATGGGCGGGAAAGTGAAAAAAGGAGACGTACACTACGCTGTTGTAGTTCGTGCTGCAATGCAACGTGGCCGTTGTGATGGGAGTGAAGTTAAGTTCGATGACAATGCTGTTGTACTTATCAATAAACAAGGTGAGCCAATTGGGACCAGAGTGTTTGGCCCTGTTCCTCATGAATTGAGGAAAAAGAAGCATCTCAAGATTCTCAGTCTTGCCGAGAATATCGCCTGAGTATTTTGTAATATCGTTACGTTAAAATTAAGACTTTCGTTTTTCAGTCTGGCGTTGGAACGATTTCATACTCATGGAACTTGTTGTATGCCGTTTTGTACTTTTGATTAATGTGAATTTTGAGTAATTTTAGACATAATATCTAAAAGTACGAAGGAAGAATTTGAATAGTTGTTTGCTGATGTTCCATCTGGATAATTACAAAAACCACCCCAGAGGTTTAGCTTAATTACAAAAGTCCAGTTAACTTTCAAAATTACAAATACTACCTTGACATTCGTTTCTATTTTAACAAATGCACCCTAGGGGACGAGGGGTGTTTGTAACACCTTAAAGGGGTATTTGTAATTTTTAAAGATAACTGGAGTATTTTGTAATTCGGCAAGACTTGTTATATGTCGTTTTGTACTTCTAATTAATGTGAATTTCGAATATTTTTAGACATTATAATATCTCAAAGTACAAAGGAAGAGTTTGAATAGTTGTTTGCTGATGTTTCATGTCCATGAGCTAAATCTTATGATAATTGTTGAGGAAATTGCAGAAGGGATAATTACAAAAATTGTCCATGAGGTATAGCTTAATTACAAAAAGATCCGGTTAACTATCAAAATTACAAATACTCTCTTGAAATTTGTTTTCATTTTACAAATGCACCGTCTTGAGGTGGTCAAGGGTGGTATTTGTTAGGTAAATACAATGTAACACCTTCAGAGGCCTATACTCGTAATATTTAAAAGAGATAATTACAAAAACACCCCTAAGATTTGGGTTAATTACAAAAAAAACTAAGACATATTTCAAAATTACAAAAAACCCCTTCAGGTTTCATTTGTCTTAAATTTAAAAGGGGTAACTGTAATATTTTTGCAAATGTTAGGGGTTTTGTTGAAATATTTTCGAAAATCACCAGGAAAAATGTAAGACTGAATCAAACCTCAAGAGGTTTTTTTGTAATTTTCAAAGAACTCTGGGTTTGTTTTTTTTAACTAGCCCACCTCAGGGGTGTTTTTGTAATTATCCCTATTTAAAATTAATTGGGGCATTTTGCAATTATGCTAAACCTCAACCCCATGTCTTCATACTTCCTGATTTGTCTTCAGTTTATCAGACCTTTTCTCCCAAAACTTCAAATGCAAAGCTCTACTCTCCAACATCTTCTCCACTTCTTCAATAGGAAGGCCCTTGGTTTCAGGCACACAAACCAGAACAAAAAACAAAGCCACAACAGAAATAACTCCAAATATCAAGAATGTCCATGATGTCCCAATGGCTTCTGTTAGTGACAGAAAAGACTGCGCGACGATCAGGTTCGATATCCAGTTAGCCGTTGCAGCGATCCCTCCACAGACCCCACGAAAACGGAGAGGATATATTTCGGAATTGACAATCCATGGAACTGTCCCCATTCCAGGAGAGAAGGATATGATGTAGAGTGCTAAGCCAATTAGTGCTAATCATCCAAAGCTGCTTGGACATCCCCTTGTGTACCAAAGCCTGTTGTCTTTACCATGACAGACATCCTTAACCGTGTCGTTCGATATCAGACATGCTCCGGGAAGCAGCTGCAGAATTCGAGGTGAAATCAGAGTAAATTGAACCGTAAAGAGATTTATGTGAGTGTTTGCAAAAACTTCTGCTTTCAGAGAAAGTGATTTATTAATTGAGAATTAAAATTTGGTAGTATTTGCAAATAGAAGCTGGAAAGTATAACAAGTTAAAAGAGTGTTTCGCGAATAAGTTGTAAAAACCAAAATTGCTTTTCAATTTTGAAATAGGAGTTTGAGTACATATAAAGACAATGTGAGGTAAAAACTGATCAAAAGAACCTTTACATGTTTTAAAGGGATAATTACAAAAGGACCCATGAGGTTTAGGCTTATTCTATAAAAAATCCAGATATGTTTCAAAATTACAAAAAGCCCCCTCAGGTTTTATTTTGGCTTAAATTTAAGGGCGTAACTGTAATATTTATATTTCTATAAATATTATGAGGGTTTTTATATGTATTTTCTTATAAAAGAGAACATGTAAAACGTAATCAAATCTCAAGAGGTTTTTGCTAATTAGACCGAACCTAGGGGATTTCTATAATTATTCCTATTTCAAAATAAAACTACGAACAAAATTAGCAATCTAAAGCACATCTTTCTGCTTTTAGATTCTAATTAAATTACGCAAAATTGGAAGCACAACACTTTTTCTAAGTGTCTCCAAACACCCCTTATAAACCATAACAGATATATTTACCTTATTTTCAGACGAACATAACCCACAACTCGGAGAAGCAGCTCTCAAGCACCTCATGCAGTCCCAAACCATCCAACTTCCCGACGAACGATAATCAGGACACGTGTACGGTATGCGGATCAAAACGAGACGTCTCCATCGTGCTCACAGCCGGTGCACGCGATGCAGTTTCATGAAACACCGCCGATAAAAGCCCAAGCGACACCACAACACCACACAAACTGATGATAATAAGCTTCTTTCTCCCTGTCCCGTCGATGAAATATATGCTAACAATCTAGCGAAAGCGTTTAGTCCAGCAGTTACAAGTGACAACAGAAGTGCTGTTTGGTTTGATGCAAAACCAGCTAACTGAACTATGGTTGGACTATAATACATCACTGTGTTTATGCCCACAAACTGCTGAAAAACTTGAAGGCCTACGCCAGCTATGAGTCCCCTTCGGACCGTTTTCGTCTGTAATAGCTTCAAAAAGCTGATTTTTCGGATGATTTGTTTTCAAGAACTTCTTTTTCAGTTGATCCCTTGAGTGCTTGCATTTCAGCTTCAACTTCTGATGGTGGGTATATTTTCCTCAGTATTGCTTCAGCTTCATCTTCTCTGCCCTGTTCTTGACAGTTACATCAGTTTACCATATTAACTAGGGATAATTGCAAAATTACCCCTGAATTTTTGGTTAATTACAAATAAACCCAGAAGTTTATGAAAATTACAAAAAAACCCACGATGTTTGATTTCGTCTTGCATTTTCCTCTTCATAAGCAAAAACATTTGAAGAAACCCCATAATCATATTTCTAGAAATATTACAGTTACCCTCTTGAATTTAAGACAAAATCAAAATGAGGGGCTTTTTGTAATTTTGAAACTTCTCTGATTTTTGTTGTAATTAGTCCAAAACTCAGGGGTCTTTTGTAATTATCCCTATAATCATATTTCTAGAAATATTACATTAATTTACCATAATAACTAAGGATAATTACAAAAACTAGTACACTACCCTAAGGTTTGGGTTAGTTACAAATAAACCCAGAAGTTTTTAAAATTATAAAAAACCCCATGATGTTTGATTTTACATTTTCCTCTTCATAAGCAAAACATTTGAACAAACCCCATAATCATATTTCTCGAAATATTACAGATTACCTTCTTAAATTTAAGACATTAATCAAACCCGAGGGGCCTTTTTGTAATTTTGAAACTTCTTTGGTTGTTTTTGTAATTAGTCCAAACCTCAGGGGGTCTTTTGTAATTATCCCTATTAACTAATTAGTGCTGGAAGTAGCAACATGAGTATGAACTGTATTAGTGCCACTCCAAACATCCAACGCCATGTCCCCGGTGCTAATTAATTGTTTAAGTCAAAACTATTTTCATTAGTTTTCTCACATATAAGTTAATTAACCTTAAACTAATTGATAAATTGAAATTTTAGTCATTTGCCGCTATAGGAGGTTGAAATAAAAGATTAACATTCTTGAATAAACAACAATTTGCAAGTAAAAACTCTTAATTTCGGTCATTTGGTCGCCGAAAATTGCAAAATCGCCGGAAAAATCCACGTGTCCACGATTTTCGAAAACCGTGATATGAAAACTAACTTCTTCGATTATATGGCGGTGGAACGACATTGATATGTGCCTGTCTAAAATTACTCTTCTACCCTCGCATATTCGGGGAATGACGGCGAGGTCGTGGATCGGGTCGTCTACCCGATCCCGGCTAATAGAATGAGTTCGAGCTAGCCGATACACTATGAAAAAAGCGAGGTCACGACCGGCGAGGTCATGGATCGGGTCGTCTACCCGATCCGGCTAATAGAATGAGTTCGAGCTAGCCGATACACTATGAAAGAAGCGAGAGGTCACGACCGAGGTCAGGTCACGGATCGGTCGCGATACCCGGATCTGATAGAATGAGTTCGAGCTAGCCGATACACTACGTAAAAAGCAAGGTCACGACCGATCCGAGGTGGTCATGCGGGTCGCCCAAGCGACCCGACCCGTATACGATAGATGGGTAGCCAGGTGGACGACCAATATGAGGCCTAAGACGCGTGGAGTGAGGTTATGCGGATCCGACACCTCGCACGGATCCCGTGCGGCGGAGAAAGCTTGATGCTATAAATACGCCTGGCTGTTCGTTCCATCAAGGTATGACATTTATTGCTATTCACCTCGCTTTACATTCACTAGCGACCTAACACCTGTCTCGACTTAAGATCGGAGGTCTTAGCTGGGAACCCTCCCGGCTAGCCTTTAACGTTTATCTGTCTTACAGACCCGAACCAAAAGTACCACAGGCTCGAGACGACCCGACCAAGACATCCGATTTGTTCACGCCCAAATCGTTGGCGCCGTCGTGGGAAAGCAAAAGTGAATATGGGACGAGACCCAGTGAAAGCAAAAGGGATACCACTTGTGGACTAAACATGGAGGAGACACCAATAAGAGCGAAACAACACTCGAGGAGGATCCCCGCCGTTGTTAATTCAAGAGCAACATCAAAGGCGGAGGATCCCATGATCAATATGCGAACCAGCGACTTTGAGAAAATGTTGGAAAGAATCTTAAACGATAGGGAAAAAAAAAAGAGCTCCCATGGTTTCTCCCAGGGGTACCTAGAGACAAGGAACCAACAGTGTTTGCGCAGATAGAGAGCAAGGAGATGCGGAGGAGGTGGCTAGTCACCAAGCGCCCCGAGCGAGGCAGGCGAGACTAAAGCGAGCTCCCTAGGGTGGCGATATATAAATGAACTCGTGGCGAGCAGATTGAGCAAGCTACTCGGAAGCTAGACCATTTGAAGAGAAGAGGGCGATCTTACCGCATTACAAAAAGAGGTCCCCTTCTCCCAGAAATTTTGGCGAAGTCGTTACTATGAGTTTCAAGCTCCCAGATCTTCCTAAATACGATGGGAATAAGGACCCTCGGGGAACACTTGACTTTTGATCACGTAATGCGGCTTTATGGGGGTCGGATGCCATGAATGCTAGGATATTTATCACCACATTAAAGGAAAAGCGCAAGAATGGTTCAGGGGGCTACCCAGGAACAAAGTGGTATCCTATGAGCAATTGGCAAGAAAGTTCTTATACCGGTTCGCTAGTGGAAGCGAGCTCGAAGGTCGGACGACCACCTCTTTACCATCGACAAGCGAAAGGCGAGCAGCCAGGACTTCATTAATCGGTTTAATGACGAGGCGCTCGAGGTGCAAGATATGAGGATCGATATGATGACAAATATATTGGTGCATGGTTTGAAAAAGGGCACTAGCTTGACTTTAGCTCGTAACCCCCAACGGATAAAGAGGAATTGATGGGGATGACCCAACAATATATCCGGGGAAGAGGAGATGAATGGCGAAGGATCATGAATGGTCGATGTGAGTGGGTCGAGGTGCACGTAAGAAAAGATCCGAGAGAGACCTCATTTTAAGTCCGAAAAAGACCATGAGCGAGGTCGAGATCGGGATCGATCGTGACAATACGAGTTAGCGAGATATACGCCGCTAAATGTTCCCAGTACATGCCTTGATGTCCATCGAGGAAAAAATATGTTAAAGTGGCCAAGAAAGATGAAGGCCATACTAGGGTAAAAGAGATGAAAGAAAATATTGCCATTTTCATAAAGATCATGGCCATGATACGAAGAATGCTTCCAATTAAAAGACGAAATAGAGCGACTCATCCAGGGGTACTTGAAAAATTTTGTTAGAGTGAGCAAAACCGCGAGGATGAAGAGCGAGGCCGAGGGGAAGAGTGGCGAGGTCGGTTCTCCCCGAGGCATAAAGCGCGAGGAAGGTCAAGCTCGTTTCCTACAAAGGAAAGAGTAAATCAGCATCGCGAGCGATCCGACGAAAGCGAGACCGACAAGATGAAAATTTGCCAAGGAGGGTGATACATATGATCGGAGGCCCGAGTGGAGGTGACTCGCAAAGCGCGGGCGGAAGAATATGCGGGTCTTCGCTCATACTCCCAAGAGGGTTGAATATTTTTAATGTCCGAAGCAAACCCAATTACCTTTGATAATCATGACCTTGTGGGGTAGTAAACAGTCAAAATGATCCAATGGTGATAACAATGGATATTGCGAACTTTAAAGACAAAAGACCTTGATAGATAATGGGAGCTCGGCGGATGTGATCTTTATGCAGTGTCTTAAGGAAGATGGAATTAGACGCGTCACAACACGCAGAATCGGTGGATACACCATTAATCGGGTTCGGGAAGCGAAGTGATCCCGCTTAGGTACTATCGACCTTCCGAGCCTCGCCAGAATGGTCCCATGCCGAAAAAAAAATGATGATGGTTAAGTATTTAGTGGTTGACGCTCCGTTTGCATACAACGTCATTCAGGTAGGCCAGGTTTAAATCAGTTCAAGCTATTGTTTCCACATATCATTTGAAGATGAAATTCCCAATGCAAGTGGGATTGGTGAGGTAAATGGAGATCGAGAAAAGTGCAAGGAGTGTTATAACTTGTCACTGAAGAAAAAGAAAGGGAGAGCGGGAGATTAGAACAATTAGGCAAATTGAGAGAGAGGAGGAGGCGGGGAATGAGCAAGAAGGAGAAGGAGAAGCATAAAAGGCTCGAGTGAGGAGTATAGAATCGAACTCTTGAAAGTAAAGAGGTAGTCGGTGGATCAAGCGACCGAGCAAGTCGACCAGAATAGGCTCCCGGATGGATCCGAGCCTCGAGCTCCTAACTATCCGATTTTGAAGGAGAATGCGGATATTTTTGCATGGAAGGCTCACGGATTGCAAAGGTATTAGCCCGAGGTCGTAGTGCATCGCTTAAATGTCGACCACGAGGTGAAGCTTATTAAGCGAGAAGAAGCGAAGTTTCGGAGGAGAGCGGAATAGGATCATCGAAAGCGAGGTGAATAAGTTGCTCGATGCGGGGCACGTTGTTGAGATCCGTTCACCGAATGGTTATCTAATGTGGTGATTGTTCCCAAAACAAGTGAGAAATGGAGGATGTGTATAGACTTTCTTGATTTAAATAAAGCATGTCCAAAAGATCCGTACCCACTTTACCTCGTATTGATCTCCTAGTGGACTCCACGGCAGGTGTGCTCTATTAAGTATGATGGACGCGTATCAAGGGTATCATCAAATTTTCATGGCGGAAGAGGATCGGACAAGACCTCATTTGTTCTCGAAAATGGGGTGTATTATTACGTGGTGATGCGTTCGCTCGCCTTAAGAATGCGGGAACAACTTATCAACGTCTAGTCAACCTCATGTTCAAAAGCGAGATTGGGACGAACCATGGAGGTTTACGTAGATGATATCTTGGTCAAGAGCGAGAATCGGGGGACCATCCGGAACATTTGAAGCGAGCTTTCAACATCATGCGAAATTATGGAATGAAGTTGAATCAACAAAGTGCACTTTTGGGGTGCGAGGTGGAAAATTTCTCGGGTTCATGGTTAATGAGAGGGGATTGAAGCAAACCGAGAGAAAATTAAAGCTATCTTGGAGATGGCCTCCCAAGGACCGTGAAGCGAAGTGCAGCTGACTCACGGGAAGCTATTTCGCTTAATAGGTTCATTTCGAGGTCACCGATCGTAACCTACCTTTCTTTGCTACTTTAAAAAATATGAAAAAATTTCAATGGACAGAAGAATGTGAGAAGGCCTTTGATGAATTAAAATCATATTTAAGCTCACCACCATTATTATCAAAGCCTGAAAAAGGGAAACCACTTTTTTTGTACTTGGCTGTTTCTAAGCGAGCTGTGAGCTCGGTGTTAGTCAAGGAGGAGGGTGGCATGCATAAGCCGGTTTATTATGTGAGTAAGATGTTGCAAGGAGCGGAAGAGAGATATTTAGAGACTGAAAAGTTGGCATTAGCCTTGGTGGTAGCAGCAAGGAAACTACGACCTTATTTTCAATCGCACCAAATAATCGTCTTAACAAATCAACCTTTGAGGCAAATTTTAGGGAGACCGGAGTTGTCAGGTCGCTTGGTTAAATGGGCAGTGGAATTGGGAGAATTTGATATCAAGTATCAATGTAAATCGGCAATTAAAGCCCAAGTTCTAGCTGACTTCGTTAGCGAGGCAATCGTAAAGAAAGTCGGTGCCCAAGACGAGGTCGCATGGCTTTTACATGTGGATGGTTCGTCAGTGGCTAGTGGAGGTGGAGCTGGAATTTTGTTACAAGGACCTAACTTGTTTGAAGTAGAAGTAGCTCTAAAGTTGGATTTCGAGGTTACAAATAATGAAGCGAGTATGAAGCCCTAATTCTTTGGGATGAAGCTAGCACATAAATGCGATGTAAGAAGGCTCGTGGCATATAACGACTCTCGATTAGTCGCGATGCGAGATGGAAGGCTCTTTCGAAGCCAAAGATAAGTCTATGTCCACCTACTTGAGTAGTAGGCTAAGAAGTTAGTAGAAAATTTTGAAGAATTTGGTTGAAACAGATTCAAGAGAAGAAAATGAGAGAGCGATGCACAAAGACGTTTCGCTAGTGCCGTCTCAGGATCGAGTTCGAGGAAGGTGATAGTGTTAGTGGCGAAGCACTCCGAAGTGAACTCAGAAAGCGAACCTCTTGACCAATTCTCAAAAGAGACCTTAATTCTTCATATAGGGATTCAAGTAAAGTGGATCGAGGGGATTAAAGAGTTTCTTAAAACGGGAGTTTTGCCAACGGATCAGGCGAGGCTAGGAGGATACCAGGCTAGGGCACCTAGGTTCCAAATAATAGGAGATGAAGTGTATAAGAGGTCCTTTGGAGGACTCCTTTTGAAATGTTTGTTGCCTGAGAGCGCGCAGTATGTGATGAGAGAGATTCATGAGGGGAACTGCGGAAATCATTCGGGAGGTCGCTCGCTAGCTCAAAAAATACTAAGGCAAGGATTCTTTTGGCCTACTGTGATGAAGGATGCAGTTGAGTTCGCTAAGAAGTGTGACAAGTGTCAGTTCCATGCTAACTTAACTCATCACCAAATACCACTTTAGAAACAATTCTATTGCATGCCCTTTCGACCGGTGGGGATTGACATTGCAGGTCCTTTTCTGTGGCAAGCGGCGCGAGAAGAAATTCGTGATAGCTTGATTGAATATTTTACGAAGTGGGTGAGGCCGAAGCACTAGCTAAAATAGGTGAGCAAGAGGTCATGGACTTTGTATGGAAAAATATTTGTAGCGGTTTGGGTTTCCTAGGATCTTAATTTGGATAATGGAACGCATTTCCAAGGAAGAAAAATACGAGCATGGTGCGAGGAAGTGAAAATCCAAAGCAAAATTTCACGGCAGAGAGGTAATCCGCAAGCTAATGGACAAACCGAGGTGGCCAACAGGATAGTGCAAAGACTAAAAAGCGGTGGGTGCGGTGAAGACGTATTGGGTGGAGGAACTCCCGGGGGTCCTTTGGGCATATAGACTACCCCAAGAACCTACGGGAGAAACTCCATTCGGTTTGATGTACGGATCGAGGCGGTAATCCCTGTGGAAATCGGGAAACATCTCACAGGATAGCTCATTACGACCAGACAGAACGAAGAGGCTCGGAGGTTAGAGCTAGAAACAATCGAGGAAAAGAGGGATAGGGCCTTGGTTCAAATCGAGCTGACTAAAAGGGAAGAATCACGAGCATCATATGATAAAAGGGTGAACGAGAGAAATTTTCAAGTAGGAGACCTAGTTAAAAAAAAGTTGAAGTATCTAAGCATGTGGGAAAACCGGAGGCTAATGGTGGGAAGGTCCTTTCAAGGTGATTAAGATCCTCAAGAGAGAACATATCGTTTGGAAAGCATGGATGGAAAAGAGCTTCCTAGGCCATGGAACATCCACAATTTGCGCAAGTTTTATACTTAGGTGAACTACTTGTAATTATTAGCTTGTTTTGATGAATATATATGAAATTATTGGGAGGGGAAATACCCCCTTATTTTGAGAGATAATTATCGGTTTCAAGCGCAAAGCGACCCACAAGGTCACTCTATTAAAAGCGACCCACGAGGCCGCCTTCAAGTCAAAGCGACCCACGAGGTCGCTTCAAGTCAAAGCGACCACGAGGTCGGCTCTAATTAAAAGCGACCCACGAGGCCAGGCAAGTCAAGGCGACTGCGAGGTCAACTTCAAGAAAAATCGACCGCGAGGTCGGTCTCAACTAAAAGCGACCCACGAGGTCGCCTTCAAGTAAAATTGACCCCACGAGGTCAACTTTAAAAGAAGAGCAACCCACGAGGTCGGCTCTATTCAAAGCGACCCACGAGGTCGCCTCCTATTTCAAAGCGACCCACAAGGCCAACTTCAAATCGGCGACCCACGAGGTCGGCTCTATTCAAAGCGACCCAGCGACCGAGGCGGCTCCTATTAAAAGCGACCCACGAGGTCATGCAAAGCGACCCACGAGGTCGGCTCCTATTAAAAGCGACCACGAGGCCGC
Source organism: Rehmannia glutinosa (assembly GCA_016081115.2). Taxonomy (NCBI): domain Eukaryota; kingdom Viridiplantae; phylum Streptophyta; class Magnoliopsida; order Lamiales; family Orobanchaceae; genus Rehmannia; species Rehmannia glutinosa. The sequence continues at coordinate 177,628 of JABTTQ020002419.1, forward strand.
CTTCAAGTCAAAGCGACCCACGAGGTCGGCAAGTCAAAGCGACCCACGAGGTCTCTAATTAAAAGCGACCCCGAGGCCGAGCCTTCAGTGGCGACTGCGAGGTCAACTTCAAGTAAAATCGACCCGCGAGGTCGGGTCTCAACTAAGCGACCCACGAGGTCCTTCAAGTAAAATTGACCCACGAGGTCAACTTTAAAAGAAGAGCCACCCACGAGGTCAACTCTATTAAAAGCGACCCCGAGGCCGACTTCAAGTCAAAGCGACCACGAGGTCGCTAAGTCACAACGACCCACGAGGTCGACCTAATTAAAAGTCGACCCACGAGGCCGCCTTCAAGTCGGCGACTGCGAGGTCCTTCAAGTAAAATCGACCCGAGGTCGGTCTCAACTAAAAGCGACCCCGAGGTCGAAGGTCACCAAGTAAAATTGACCCACGAGGTCAACTTTAAAAAAGAGCAACCCGCGAGGTCGGCCTCGATTAAAGAGGCGTCGCGAGGTCGACTACAAATAAAAGCGATCTCAAAAAAGAGCACGTCGATTAAGTGACCCGAGGTTAGCTCAAGCAAGATCCATAGAACGACAAGCAAATATGGTTGTAATAACTAAAAATGGGGAAAACTTTAAAACAACGGTGATAAAGCGAAATCGGAGACTTGAGCTCATTCATATCAAATATTTTCATACATCATAATACCAAAAAATGAGGTCAAAGACTAGCTCATTTACAAAACAACTTAGACAAAAAAAGTTTGGTATTCACGATGTGCTTCACATGGAGCATTGAGCTCATTTACAAAAGAAGGAAGTAAAAACTAAGATTATTCTTCCTCATCATCATTATTAGCTTGATGTAGTAGCGGGGGTGGAGGTTGTTACAGAAAGCGGCGATGTGCGAATGCATAAGATTGGTCCACTCATCCGTTTCTCGACCTCTTCCACATCGTGCACGACATCAAGTCCTTCCTCCTCCTTAGCTTCGCCCTCATCGCCTTTCTCCGGATCATCATGTACGAAGGCGATCAAGTTTATCTTGATCAAAGTCCTCCTTGAAAGCATTCTCGTAGGGCTTGGTCCCAGCATCGCATCGCTCGAAACCTTGAAAGAGATAGACAAGAAAGACGACGTGCACTAAGGTTTCGTAGGAATGGGAAGTTAGAAAGGACTTCACGCCCTCTTCGCGAGCCTTTTGAAGAGCGGAGGTATACTCTAGAGAGTTCGTATATTCCGATATAGCCCTCCTTGCGACCCGTATCGTAGGTCTCTTTAAGCTCGGATTCGTGATTTTCTTTCTTTCGCTCCTCCTTAATTCGTCGTGAGTGCATTAACCTCTTGTTCCGGACCGGGCTCGGATCACGAGCCAGATATTCTCCCGAGATAATTTTTCCTTGGCGGCCTCGGCCTCGCGAAAAAGCCTTCAAAGCCTCTCCACCGTTTTCCAGCATCGAGGATCGCTTCCAATTAGCGCACGAAGGGAAAGGTGGTGTAGGAGGGCATTATTCTCGTAAATGAATTAAAAGCGAGGTTAGAAAGAGAGAGGAGAAAAATTAAAACATGTATTAAACGAGATAATGGACTTTTACCGAAAAAGTATTGTGGGCTATGTATTCTTCGGTAGGAGTAAACTCAAAAGGTATCAAAGCAAATTGATCGGGACCGAGGAGAGTATGTTTGTATAGCTCGAAAGAGTCCCTCCGGCATGAGTATCGGCGATGGATGAGCTTCGTCGTTAATTAGCCAATTTGATGGGACGAGTGCAGGCGCGAGGCGTTGAAAGTGGAGGACGATTGAGAGGAGACCTTTGCCTTTCCATCTCACGCATCTCGGAAATGTTTCTCCACACAACTTGAGCCATTTAAGTTGAGCTTCCATCTCGGGTCGCTGCAAGTCTCTCGTCGGCTTGAATTTGTCGCTTGCCGAACACGTCTAAAGACGACCGAGGCGAAGCCTCTCTACGAGAGGGCTCTTCGCGATCTTTACCCGAGAATCCCGTGTGAGACTTGTGGGGCTTCGAATTTTTCTTTGTGGGACTTTCCTTTCGAGGCGAAGCTTCTCAACATTTTCACCCCAGAAGAAGTAGGGCGTTGAGGAGTTAAGCGGCTAGGGTAGTGCGGCGGCTCGAAAAGTATCGTATCATCCAACACCTCGATCGAAAGCGAGAAGGTGAGGCCCTCAAGAGGTCGGAGGAACACGAACCGAGACAACATGGGTGGTGGTGTGTTTGAGCGATTGGAGGTCGTTTTTCTTGGAGAGTAAAGCCGTATTCTTTCAATTGCTTGGCTATTAATGAGTTGTTGATGACATCTCGAAAATAGAAAAATTGTTTAGAATAATGTGAGTAAACTATACGAGCAAGCAATTAAGTAAAGAATGGAAGATTACCCAAACTTAAAGAAGCTGGCTTCGGGGCGGGGCTAAGGTCCGCGAGGGAAAGAACCTCTTCGGTTAGAAGCTTCTCCGACAGATACCGGCTCGTGCATAGCACATCTGGACGAAGTCATCCTCCCAGTGACCGGCGAGGTCACGAGGGTGAGACGGTAGCTTTCCACTCGAAAGGAACCTCCCGGGGTCTCTACGGGGGCTCTAACGTAGAGAAATTTCTCTTTCAAGGCCAAACAGAGGTAGGTAGGTGATGAAGAAGCTTACGGTTAGGCCGAGGGGAGAGGTAGAAAAAGCCTTTCTCACTTGTGGTTGGAGAGGAGTTAATGGAATAAAGGGCCCAAAAGTGGGGAAAGGAGGCTGACACCTCAAAATGTTTCATTAATATCGCAAAACTTAAAATATGACGATAAGCGTTCGAACTAGTCAGGCGGGACACACTCCTAGACCCTTTAAGATATTTACAATAGGGCGAGCTAAAGAAAACGTAAACGCCTCAAAGAAATTTAGGCAAATGGAACGACATACAACGGGGAGGTGGTTTATCTATACGGTCATTCCTAAAGGGGGATAATTAATTGAAAATTTGATGGAATAAAAAATCGGTCTCTAATCTCGGCTATTTGGTTTTACATTTACAATAGAACGAAGCAAGGCCCAGGAGTCAAACTCTAAATTAGGATCTATGGGGGCATCCTCCTCGGATTCGTCGGTAGGGTCCAAGTCGAGGACAGGATTCCTGGGGAGGCTGAGACCTGGTGGGCAAGCATCTAGAATACGAGCCCCATTTAGAGGACCGATGTCGAACTAGACTCGAGGTGGAGCCCGAACTCGAACTCGAACCGCTCGAGCCGAGTCATGAGAACCTAACGCACGGTCGGAAGGCATAACAAGAAGAAGAAAGAAAAATAAATGAAATAAGAAAAAATATTAATAAGCGAAGTGAAAAATGGCTACCTCGAGGTGGGATCCGACTACGTGAAGAAACCTCGGACGAGGCCGGGAGCTCGCGAATCGAAATATTTTTCACCGCGATGAATGAAGAGTAAAAATGTAAACTCAAGACTTAGTATATATATAGCGGAATGGGCGGGAAGATCGAGCGGTTGGGATGAAAAACTTTTCAAATTCAACGGATCGATTGAGTTACCATAGTAATTAATTACTAAAAATAACGGGGGAGTAATGATATGTGCACTGTCTAAAATTACTCTTCTACTACCTCGCCTATTCGAGGAATGACCCGGCGAGTCATGGATCGGGTCGTCTACCCGATCCTAATAATAGAATGAGTTCGAGCTAGCCGATACACTATGAAAGAAGCGAGGTCACGACCGGCGAGGTCATGGATCGGGTCGTCTACCCGATCGGCCCCTAATAGAATGAGTTCGAGCTAGCCGATACACTATGAAAGAAGCGAGGTCACGACCCAAAGCGAGGTCATGGATCGGGTCGTCTACCCGATCCACTGATAGAATGAGTTCGAGCTAGCCGACACCACGTAAAAAGCAAGGTCACGACGACTAATCCGAGGTGGTCATGCGGGTCGCCCAAGCGACCCGACCCGTATACGATAGATGGGTCTCAGCCAGGTGGACCAATATGAGGTCGGCAAGACGTGGAGTGAGGTTATGCGGATCCGTCGAACCCGTATGGCGGAGAAATAGTGCTATAAATACGCCACTGTTCCATTGCTACGGGTATGACATTTATTGCTATTCACCTCGCTTTACATTCACTAAAGCGACCTAACACTGTCTTGACTTAAGCATCGGAGGTCTTAGTGGGAACCCTCGGCTAGCCTAACGTTTATCGTCTTACAGGACCGAACCAAAAGTACCAAGGCTCGAGACGACCCGACCCGGAAGTACATCCGATTTGTTCACGCCCAAATCGGGACATGATAAAGACGACCCGACCAATCACGACACGATTATAAACACAAATTATAGAGAGAAATGATACGATAAGACATGACACGAAAGTTATATAATTGTAAATTAGTTAAAATTACACTTATTGTTATATTTGTGATCAAATAAGACAGATAATTCGAAAACACGATAGCGCAACACGAACACAATTTTTTTTTTTGAATATTACCAGATTTTTCACAAATCGTGATTTCTGCGCAGACCTATACTACTACGGCCACATGACTAAAATTACAATGTTATTTTTTTTTTTTGTCGACCCAGTATCCCCACACTTCCTTCGGACTATGGGACATCCGTCCTTCCGCGGGATGGTCTAATCTCTCGAGGAGGAGGGCAAACCCAACCCCAAAACTCCGCGTTAGTCGGGAGTTGAACATGTGACGCCGGGGTTGCGGTGCGACCACATTGCAACCCTCAACCAACGCAGGCCAACCCCTGGGGTTGACTAAAATTACAATGTTAGCCCTAAACTATTTTGCTCATTCAACTTGGCATCAGTTACTATTACCTTGGTAAAAGCGAGGTTGATGAGGTAAGAAAGGAACTGGCCGCCGGTGATGAGAAATCCATTGGTGCTAAGAAGCGCAACTCTGATTTTCGCCGGAGATGCTTCGGAGATGTAAAGTGGAGCAGTCATCGACGCCATTCCGACGCCGAGGCCGACGAAAATTCTGCCGACAATCAGAACGGCGGGATTTGGGGCGGCGGCCGTTAGAACTGCTCCGACGAAAAACAGGAAATCGGCGATTAAAATAGCGGTGCGCCGACCGAATTTGTCGTTGAGCCAGCCGCCGATGGCGGCGCCTATGATTGCTCCGGCGACTGCCATGCTCACTATGCTTTCCTGTTTGATTAATAGTATTATTAGAGGGTTTCAACTTTCATGTTTGACTTAATTACTGCAAATGGAAACATAATTAATGGACCATTTAGATGTATAAAGTGTCCAATCAACTTGTGTTTTTTAATGCAAATTGAACAATTAATTACTTGTTTAATTTAGAGATAATAATTAGGGACAATTACAAAGAAACCCACGGATGAGATATTCTATTGCATGTGTACGGATGATTGACATGTGTTTAAAAAATTATCATATAAAAACTCCACAATTTAAGCTTGATTTATGGTTCAAAATACATATGGTAACTTTTAAATACGTGTCAATCATCCGTGCGGTAGAATAGAAGACGAAACACCATTTTACAATAGAAGATCCCATCCGAGAAACCCATAGGGCCATAGTCCTATATGTTTTGTATTGTGAATCTTAACATGAACTGCATAAAATCTTTACAAACAGAGTAACAAAAATGGAGCAATAAGTTAAAAGCAAAAACATGAATAGCACAAAAAGGCAGAGACTTGTATCAAACGGTATCATCGACTATGTTCATGAGACGGATGCTACATCTAAATAGAATTTCAACCCACATCTAAACCCGTGAAAGTAATTCATATTTTTTGTGTTTCGTATGATTCATCTCATAAATTTAAATTTACGAGACGGACTTAAATCCATGAAATGATGTCATATAAGATTATTTCGTACAAAATACCGAGAATCCCCGTCACTGTCTCACACCAATCAGAGGATGACAGGAAAATTACAAAGAAACGTGGCAAAATTTTAGTAATCAAAAAATTGGGCAGACATAATAAATATCACAAGGATGTTTAAATATTTATTACTTATTTTTTCATTTATTTGTGTGATTGGCATAATTTAATTAGAAGATGTTTTACGTGAGACTGTCTGATAGACTTAAGTTCATAATATAAATTTTACAAAATACAAAAGCATGTCTTTTTTAAGGGTTTGGATTTGGCCTTTTGGATTTAGGTTTGGGCTTAGGTTGAAATTATATTCAAGTATAGATCCATCTCATGGAGAATACCCATGAGATCGTCTCATATAAGTTTTTACCATTCGACTAACCTGCAAGACAGTTTCCCTGTCAACAGACTTGAAGTCATCTCTAATATACAGAAGAGCACCTGATATCACCCCTGCCACACAAACAAACAATCAAATAATTAAAAATGATAATAAAATCAAAGACACACACTATGTGTGTGTGTGTGTGATGAACAAATAGAACCTGTGTCATAGCCAAAGAGAAGGCCACCAATGCCAGCAGAAAAAGCAAGACGAAGAACAAAAGGGTTCTTTGATGCAAGTGACAAACAATCTTTGAAACCTGTTGTATCACCTCCTTCACTGTGTATTATACCTCCTTCCATTAATTCCTAATATTTATTTTTGCACATATGTTGTATTTATATATAAATATATGATATATCCCTTTTCAACAAAACAAATAATATATATTTACAGAGAGAGATTGAAGAAAGAGATTTATGAGGTGTTTTGTGAACAGAAATTAAGAGAGGTTATATATGATAAGAATTAGTTGAACATATATAATTAGAGTGAAAATGAGAATTAAGTGGGGAGGAACAATTTATAGAGAGATATGATCATGAGGATAAGATTTTATCTGAGATTGGTAATTTTATTGTGGTAACTCTTGCATTATTACTATTGACGTTAGCCCAAGTCAAGGGTTTTTATCCTTTTAATTATTGTTGTGTCATTATTGTTTTTCTTTTCTACTTATAATATTATTGTAATTTTAATCTTCTTATTTAATTTGTTCTCTTTTATCTTGGCTTTTCGTGTGTGTGTGCATAAACTTCTTAAAAGGAGATTGAGTAACATTTGTAGCTAGAAATTAAAGGCGTTTGTGTGATTGACCTCTTCTACCCTTTTGTTTTCGTTTGATTTTGTATAACTCGTAACTAGAGGGTGTTTGACTGAGCTTATAAGCTCTTAAAATGTGTTTGGTAATTTTTTTCCAAAAGAGCTTATAAGCTCTAAAAAAAAAGATGTTAGAGAGCTTATAAGCTCTAAAAAAAAAAAGTACAATCACCCTAACTTTTTTAAAAGAGCTTATAAGCTCTTTATTTTAAACACTCAAAAGACAAAAATATACTTAATAATTTTATAAGATATAAAAAGCATCTTATAAGCTCAACTATTTGACAGCTTATTTTTAAAATAAGATCTAACATCTTATAAGCTCCTAAAATAGTTTATCGATGTAGGAACTTATAAGATGTTTTAAATAAGCTTAGCCAAACACCCTCTAAGTTAACAAAATCAAATTTTTTATTAATGATGTTTTCGCTATTTTTTTTTTTTTTTTGGTGAAATTGTGGAGAAGATCAGAAGACCTGATTATCACACATATCAGGACAAATATTTGACTATATAGCATGGGTTCGACCAATTTTCAGATTGTAAAACTTTATTGAACGAAATCTAATTAATTATGGACTCATAATTAATGTTTAGCAGCCAATTGAGTCATTGAGTGTGTTTGGTACCCATCCATTATTATCCCCTAAAAATGATATAGCCAACACATCAAAGTGGAGTGAACGTGATAAGAAACTTAAAAAAGAAAAACCATATATATAAACCTAACTTATTATTTTTTTTTTTTAATATATATTCTTGGTGATGTAAGCTATTTGGGTTGTGGGGGTGTTCATGCAGTGTCCACTTACATTATTTTATTTATTCAATCACTTATAATAAAAATAAATAGGAAATCAATAAACTAAAATGAAACTATCAGACAACATATATAATTTCCAATAAGGAATGTTCGTAAAATGGCCTACTCAATGAGCCACTTTATATTGCATTTATAGTCCTTATTTCAATAATTTCATGCAGCAACGTGACATGGAGTTATATCTAATATGCTCTGCAAAACTATTCTAGGTTGGCTTTTACTTTCTTAGTGACATTATTTTTTTTTTTTTTTTTTTTTTTTTTTTTTTTTGGAATGGAGACAAGGATTTGGTGTGATGACACCATAATTAACTGAATTACTATCTATAATTAGATGGTGTTGTTCCATTTTTACAATATATACACCATGCATGCGGTGAAAGAATTAAGGTGAATTCATAAGTATATATATATGACAAGAAGTAATTATCAAATATAATGTTAAACTTCTAATTATACACGTAAACTAAAAAGATTCTGATTGTCTTAATTGAACTAAACTTTGATATATAGTTTTCAAATTGGTTACGGCAGAACTGATTATTTTACTTACTATCATTTTTTTTTCTGAAAAATATGTAAACCTGGATAGTCATAGAATATTGGATAGTTCATATCATTATGAAAGAAAAAAATAAGACTCGATGTCGATTGCGAAAAATCACACTCAATTTTGATTTATTGAGCTATATTTCTTCGTTTCGGTCAATAGTCAATACGCTCTTCAGTGCTACGTGGATGTATGCAATTGAGTCAATTGACATGAGTTATCACTTATCAGCCAATTGACTTCCCAACAGCATATTTCTTATGTTTCACAATATTATGTACATGTATAATTAATGATTTCCTTCCTGTAAAAAAATTATGTTTATTACATTAATTATCACAAAAAATATATTATAGGCAAAATTGCAAAAAAATCCTGCAAATTTTCGGGAAGCATGGTTTTGTTTGTTTTTAAATTTTTAATTTTCAAAATTACTCAATTTTGGTCCCCATGCCACCAGAAATTAACATTGGCCCATGATCCTAAAATTGAAGATTTTTTTTTATTTCGACTATTTTTAGTGGCAGGACAGACGTAAATACATCCCCTAAAATTGATGATGTGGATTTATGACATCTTAATTTGTATCACATCACATCCACATATTTGGGGACACAAAACTTCTAAATTTTTGACACATGAAGTAATCTTTGATACAATATAGTAAAAGTGTAAAACTTCCCATAAGAATATCCATGCTCTACTTTTAGTGTCGACAAGAATTAATATACTCGAAAAACCACATATCATCTTCTCAATACCGACTTTAATTAATTTTATAATATTATAGTTTATCCTTATTACTGTAAGAACTAGATGTCTTCTTTTTCTTCAATTCCATTCTTACATGGAACTCAATTATTTGGTAAACATGGGAAATAATTTTTCTGTACACATTTACATGGGAACAAACTAAATTGGAGAATATATTTATGTCTGTCAAAAATTATTTTTAATTTTCTCAACTCAAACCATAGAAAAATTGAAGAATTAGTTATATAAACTTTACAAGATGCATTGAATAGGAATGTGACAGATGCAAGGTTGCTAGAAATGGACCAAGAAAAGGGGGATGATAAAGCAAATGTGTGTTCTTGTTCATGAAGATTCTGTGCCACTAAAATTCAGTTGTGGGTCTCAATCTCTTCAACACCATTTTAGGTACACAAAAATCTAAATCAACTTTTCTTATTAAATTGCAAATTATTGCATCAGACATAAAAAATATATGGAGAATTATTGATCTCCCTCTTTTCTTGGGTAAGAAAATATTAATGAGAAAATATTACCTACCAGAAGCCATAGCCCATAATATCTTTCTTAATTTGGAGTCCAGATTATTCTTGTTAGACAACTGTCGCAATCACCAAAATAACAGAGTTTGGTTCTTTCTTTCCTTTTTTTTTAGGCAAAAACTTGTATCATGAGACCGTCTCATGGATATTTTTCATGAGACGGATCCTATATGTAAATATGATTTGAACCCAAACCCAAACCAATGAAAATGATCCATGTTTTTTGTGTATTGTAAGATCCGTCTCACGAATTAAAATCCATGAGAGGGTCTCACATAAGACCTTCTCTTTTTTATATATATTTTATTCCATTTTATAACAGTCTAAACACAACATGACAACTCAATCTTTTACTAAATTCGCTTCACTAAGGATCTAAATATTGCCAGTCCTGTTAAGTCAATTGGTTTTCGAAAGTTATGCACGAAAAAGTTGTAGCCATTTTTCTTAGTTTTTGATAGTCTATAATTTATAGCAAAAGCTACGATTATGGAAGCTTCCTAGAAAGGACGAAAAATAACATATATTAAGGAATTATTTTATTTACTTCCTTTCTGTTTTGCTATCTTTTTAAATTTGGTGATACTCTTCAATTAGTGGTTTGACTAGGGATGGCAAAATCCCCCCATTTTTGTAAAAAAAAAAAAGTTTTAATAGGTAAAAAATTTTAGAAATTTTTTATTGAATATTTATATGATTTTTTGGTAATTTTTATCTGGCCCACCCCAATTTCGTGTTCGGCCCACCCCCAATTATTTCCTGGCTACGCCATTGCCCGCGGGGAACCATCCCCATTGGTACCCGAATAATTTGGGACGGGAATCCCGATTAATTAGGGGATGGGGATTCCCGCTCAAGCTGGGGATGGGACGGGGATGGTATTTATATCCCCCGTCCCATCCCCGTCCTCCCCGCCCCGATTAGATGAAACGGGGATTCCCGTCCCCGTCCCCATCCTCCGTTCACCGAAATATATATATATATATATATATTTATATATATTAATAATAGTCTACTAAAAATAGTTGTTAGTGAGAAGGGTTTATGTTTATATATATATTTTTATTTTATTAAATTGTAAAATTAAACCCTAAAAATGATTTGTTTTATATTGTAATGATTTTTAATTTTTAAAATTACAAGACTTTGTATTTTAAAAATTGTTGTATTTAACTCAATTTGTTAAAGTATTTTATATTATGGAGTTATTATAAGATTAACTAGTGATTCATGATATTTCATCTATTTTAATTATTAATTATTTTATGTAAAAAAAATATTTTTCTTTTTATTAATAAATACAAAACGGGGACCCCGATTCCCCGCGGGGACCCCGTTCCCCGAATGGGGATTCCCCATCCCCGTACCAGATGCCCAAAATGGGGAATGGTATGGGGATGGTATTTGAAATGAGATTCGGGGGCAGGGATGGTATGTCCCATACCAGCCCCGTCCCCGCCCATTGCCATCCCTAGGTTTGACATAGGGATGGCAATGGGTTCGGGACCCGCCTTATTTGGGACGGGTATGGGTCCAATAAATGGGTATGAGGCGGGTAATGGGTATTGAGTTTTAGACCCCGAGCGGGTATGGGTCGGGTAACGGGTATGGCATGACCCGACCCATATAATTTTTATTTTATTTTTTTATTTTTTATATAAAATGAATATATTGTATTATTCTTGTTCAAGAACTCTTGATTTATATATGTTGGTGTTTATTTCATAATTTATATAATATCGACAAAATTATATAAATAACATAAATTTTGAGTGCACTATTTTGAGTAAAAATTGTAAAAAATTGGCCAAATATATGAAGTTGGCGGGTCTAATGGGTCTAACGGGTCTTACCCGCAAGACACGGATATGGGTCGAGGCGGGTATGGGTCTAGATGAGGCGGGTATGGATATGGGTATTATATTTTCTTAATGGGTCGGGCCTCGGGTCCAGACGGACCCGACCCATTGACATCCCTAGTTTGTTTGATAAAACATCGCAAGTACAAAAAAACATCAAAATAACGCCTCTAAAATATAATGCAAAATTGCCACATTAAACTTCTTGAATTTCACAAGTGTTATCGGCATATTAAGTTTTGAATACATGCAATTATTCTATCTTATTTGTAACTCACGTACGCATGAATCTTGAAAAAAAAAACATATACAAAGGTAATAGAAATATAAAACATAAATATTTTTTTTGTTCTTCAATAAATAAATACTTTTTAAAATTCAATATTTTTTTAAAATTCCTATAGTTGTCAATCAATGTTGTAAAAAGCGATAGGCGGCAGACTAGGGCATAGCGCCTAGGCTCCGGACTTGAGCAGGATTAAGTGGGCCTAATCAGGGAAAATTATAGGCGGAGAAGGGGGACCTAACACCTAGGCGGGGATTAATCGGGACTAGATGAAAATTTTTACAATAGAGTTGTCAATGTTACTTATTTCTTGGTCAGGAGTCTGGCCCATCAAGCATTTACCCAGTAAGAAAAATAGTGAAAGACATATAAGTTTGCCTATGTTTTAAGATATACTGAAAGCATAGTTCATGGGCTTTAAGATGGTCTGGGCCTGGTTCCTTCTTGGGCCTCTTCCACCAACCCAATTTCTCCAACTTCAAATTAACAACCTAAACACAGAATTTCAAATTTCCAAACATGTTTAATTTGAATAAGGAGAGTCTAAGGACGGGGTACACGATAAAACTAATTAAGGAAAAGTAGCACAAAAAGGAAGATTATCTGACGGATTTGCCTCCCAAAAAATAAAGAGGATTTTTCAGAACCAAAAACGCCAAAAGGGATATTATCAGACGGCGTTTACTGTCAGCAATGTCGTCGTCGTGTCTACCGAAAATCTTCTGATTTTTAATTCTGATCGTCAAACGACGGCGTGTAAGGCGTTTCCCTGTCGGTTTGTCGGTGTTTTTCCTTTTTTTTTTTTTCTTCCTAAAACCACAACAAATCCCCATTTTGTATCCGTGATTAATCTCTGTACCATACTCTATTAATCTATAGGTCACCTGATAATCAATTAATCTCTGTCGTCGCGAAATATTTCTTCGAACCGTACGATGGATGATGCTCATGCTCAATCACGCCTTCTGTAAATGCTGGTACACTCTCAGTGTGACCTAACCCCCTTTGTACCATGGGATTCTCTCTCTCTCTCTCTCTCTCTCTCTCTCTCTTGTATGTAAGTGTATGTAATTATGTATGTATGTATTCTTCGTTCTCACGTAATTGTAGTGACTCTAATCTCTAACTGCAAAATTTGTTCTGTTGTGATATTGGTAGTACCTTGGATTAATGGTCCCACTTTATACGTGCTTTGGAAAATCCGGCGACACCTGGACTGAAGATTATGGCACTCGCATTGTTCACGCTATAACTCTCAGTCTCTCAATAAGAATAATGTTTTAAAAAGCGTTAGTCGATGCGATGGTGCCTAACATCTCCCAGGTAGGACCGGACCTATATAAGCAAAATATTGGCAGATAAAGAAAAGTCTCAACACCTGAGAAGAACTAATTGGGACTAAGCAAAAAAATTTACAACATATATAACAATCAATTAAGAATTCACCGATTGTGGTGAACACAATTATAAATACGAATTACGGATAGAAATCACCAACAATATCTATTACCAGAGTTAGAATTAGATCCCTAATGAAATTTCAGTCTATAATGGCACCATAATATCAGATTGGGTAGGAAGATCAGAATCAAAGATTGATAGCAAAAGCAAGAATATGGGCTCGCGTTCTATTCTAGTTCTATCATCAACTGTGGGTTCGAATCTACGACAAATTCTAGAAAATGTTTATTATAGTGAAAAGTACTAAATTGTAAATTTAGTTAAAATTACACTTGTTGTTATATCAATAGTGCGAGAGAACACAACACAATGACACAAAGTGTCACACCCCTTAGAGAATTCACTATACTATCAATCCACACATATAAAACTTTGTCTGAGAAAATATATAAATTAAGTGACCATATACGTACTATGTGATCATATACTATCATGTCGACCAAAAACTATTGTTACAATTACGAAATAACAATGTCACGTTTGACACCAATTATACTTAAATCTCTAAACGTAGATATGATCATATGAACAAAGAGAACTCGTACATCATTAACAAATTAATGGCTACTAATTTATCTAATTAAGTTATTTTAGTTTTAAAGTAACTTTTTGTGTCGTTCAATTATACGTACAAGAGACGTGTAAAAATTCGAATTATCCACAAAAATTAATTAAAGATAAAGTGGAATGCAGAAAGCATGAGAAATCAAGGCCGCCAGACATTTTTTTTGCCTGCTACAGTACAGCTACGCCTGTACCTCTCTCTCTCTCTCTCTCTCTCTCTCTCTAAAAAGTGATGCTTATATATGCAAATGCAATGGAAGCCCTAATAGTCGTCTGGTTTTTCATCACTGATCTCATTTTTCTTCTTTCTAACTCACCTTTTCTCACAGCATTTACTTTAATTTCCAGTTTTTGTCCATATATAAGTTTCTCACCAGAGTGAATTTGGATCAGGATCGGTTAAATACTCATAAAAATACAGATCGTATCATTATTCAGAAAATGCAGGTGGCGAAAGACTTACCATCGGCGGCGGTTAGAGTGGACGCCGGCGTCGGCGCCGGAGATCTGGCGGCGCTGAACATCGACGCGGTGTGCGAGAAGGTGAGCGTTCTGGTTCACCAAAACGCGGTGGTGATTTTCACCATCAGCGGCTGTTGCATGTGCCACGTGGTGAAGCAGTTGCTCTTCGGTCTAGGTGTTGGCCCCACCATCGTCGAGCTCGATCGCGAATCCTCAGGCAGCGACATCCACGCGCTCCTCCTCCGCCTCTCGAGCGGCGGCGGCGGCGGTAAGCGGCAGCAGGTGGTGCCGGCGGTGTTTGTCGGCGGAAAGTATTTGGGCGGAATCGAGACGGTTATGGCTTGCCACATCAACGGCACTCTGGTCCCACTCCTCAAAGACGCTGGTGCTCTCTGGCTTTGAATTTTTGCCGGCCATTAATTAACTAACTCGATTTAGTATGGTTATATGTTATAGGCATACATAACATAATACATGTATATAGGATTATGTTATGGTAGTAGCCATGAGGAGCTTTGCTATGGGGCATGAAATGATTATCATGCAAAAAAATGGAAGAGTTTCCTTTTTATGATGTCAACTTATTTTTATTATTAATGTGATATTCAATTTCTCATGTTGCTTGTGTTGATTTTTATTTTGATTTTGATGCAAATGGACAAGATTAAATTTAGGTTTCATCAAAATATATTTTGTCAAACTTGAGAATTAATGCATGCATGCTAAGAAGAGTCACATGAGCCATGCAGTTGGCAGTGGGCATACATCTTCAATCTCTACACAGAGTGACAATTGTATGTCAAGTAGGGATGCAAATGAATCAAGCCGCTCGTGAGCTATTCGGAGCTCAACTCGATAAAAGCTCGTTTGAGTTCGTTTAATAGGGCTAGTTAAAAACACAAACTTAGAGATATTCAACTCGTTAGCTCGTGAGCAGGCTCGTAAGCGAGTTCGTATAAATTAAACTAATAGTTTGACTTTAATCTTACTTTTATACGTTTACTAAAGATAAATATAAAATATCTAAATAAACTTATTTGTTTAAATAAAACCATAGGTTTTAATAGATATATTATGTGTTTTTAGAAATATATAGTTTTTATTTTTGTAATAAGTTGAAGAATAATTTAATTTATAATTGATATTTACTAAGCTAGTTTAAACTCGATTAAGCTCAAAAAAGTTCGTACGCCAATAATATATTTGATAATTTCAAGCTCAAATTCGATTCAGTAATAAACGAGTCAAGTTCAAACTCTCAAAAGCTCATCTCAGTTTAATTCGATGACAACTATGCCTTTGGGTCGAGGAAAGCTGAATAGTTGGCAGAAAATGCCATTATATGAAATGTATAAAAGTATTAATTCATTGTCCTTTTTCTCCATCTTCTTTTACAGGATGACATAAGCCCTTTGACCATGAATTTTCCCCATTTACACAATAATACAACTTTGATCGTCACATACAAAAAGAACAAAAAACAGTGTTTTGTTTTTGAAGTCCTCTTGACTGCTCCAGGTCCTAGTTATATTTTCCTTAATATTTCCCATTTTTTTATAACTCCAATCCCTGCAACTCCAAACCCAAAAATCGAAAAATAAAAATAAGGTCCGCCTTAATTCAAACATCATCTCTGGAGGTAATAAAGTTTCGGCAAATAAAACAACAGATAATTGTTAAGAAACAGAGAGCTGCATTTCAAGTTGCATCCTCAAGAACTGGACCGTTAAAACGAACAAAACGATCATAACAACACACAATCGCTAACCAGAAGACCGTGTTAGGCCCCATTGTGCCGCTTATATCATGTTCTTAAAGTACTAACTGTATACAATACAACAATAAATACAAAATTATGGTACAAATTCAAAAATTGGTACCTGCACAATTTAAGCCATTACCCGACACTATTTTTCTGAGTCTGCCATTATATTACATCTTAAATAGCTTCGTCAAACTAAACATAATCGTTGAACATAAACTTAACTATGTGGATATATTGGGTATGAAGAATCACTCATCCAGTCATCCTACTTAATGGCGATTTAACTTCCAGAAGGGATCAATATCATGCACCCTGCCAATTATGCAGCAAAATTAGGAGATATGAGAGACTAGTCAATACATACATATTTCTAAATATCGAAATATTCATTCATGCACACATCGATGCTTGAAGATCAAGATGCAGAAACAAATTAATACCAACAGCTAGCGGGACTTTTTCATGCGTTTGGAGGGTCTCAACATTTCTTTCCTCGGCTCCTCGGGAGCTTTTATGTCTGTAAATGGCTGCACATATATCAAAAACAGATTAATCGCCGGGTTATTGGCATGGTGCACCCCACAATTACACTCATTTGGCACTATGCACCCTAAAATTGAACTTTTGGCACATTGCACCATTAAATTACAACTAATTAGGCACTTTGCACCCTGAAGCATATTTTAGGCTAAAATTGTGATTAAAAAAATATTAAAGCCAGATTGCAAAAGGGTATATTAGTCTCTTTAATTGATTTATGTTATGATATAATAGCAAACATTTTCCCTTCTTCCTTTCATTTCCATCTCTTTTTTTCCCCTCTCATTTCCCCCCCTTTTTTTATTGCAGCCTTTCTTCTCCCCACACTTCAGATTTTTTTCACTTCAAACCCACACAACTACTTATTGTTCCACCCTAATCGGCAACCAGGAAAAAAAAAGGTTGACCTTAATTTCATCGACAATATTCAAGTTGAACAGTTCATTCAATTATATTCATGCCGATAAAAGGAAAAGAAAATATAAAATTGAGTATGACAAGATAATTGAATCACAAATGATATTATTTATGCTTAATGGCAGCAACAAATATAACATGTTCCTTCTTAATTTATATTCCGTACCATGTAAAAATTGAATAAAGCAAAAATAAACCACAAATTTATATTTTCGACAACGTCAGTTAATAGAAAAAAGGTGCTAAAACAATAATTGGAGCTTGACATTTTATAAGTATGAATGTGGAGGATGAATAGAGATTTTGGAATATTGGAATATGCCATTAGTTTCTTTTTGCTTCTATTTATGCTTTACCATTAGTTTTTTTTTTTTTTTTTGGCTATTATTAATATTATTGTTATTTTTTTTAGCATAACTACCAAATTTTCTCTTTAGATAATGAAAGAAAGAGACACATATACCCCCTTGTAAATTGCCCTGATCACATTTCTTGCTTTAAATATACTATAGGGTGCAAAGTGCCTAATTAGTTGTAATTTAATGGTGCAATATGCCAAAAGTTCAATTTTAGGGTGCATACTGCCAAATTAGTATAATTGCAGGATGCATTATGCCAATTATCCTTAATCGCCTAAGTATCAGAAACCAAAAAAATTGAGTAATATGGTTCATAAATGCAAATCTGGACATGATATACTAGATTAAATTTAGACAGGTGACTGGTTGCAGGGGCGCAGCCAGCCCACATAAGTACCCCTAGTCCAAAAAAATTTTCCCCTAGCTCAACTATTTTCCCCCTTAAAAATATATATAATTTATTTTTTTCCATAGAAAAACGGAAAAAAATTTTGGGGTGCACGAGGGGCCAAGGAGGGCCCCCTTAGGCCTTAGCTACGCCCTGACTGGTTGTATACACCATATCAGCAATATATGGCCTAGGTTATCGAATTGGATGGGTCATAACATTTACGTTTTGATAAAAATTAAACTATCACAAACATAGCACATAGCTAAGGAAACATGGTGAACAGGGGTAAAAAGAAAGAGAGAACACAGTGGCAAATTCCTATAACACAAGTTCCTAGTCAATAAAGCATCAAAAGAGAAGAATGGGCAACTGGGCATGCACACTCATAAAGACAACTGTTAAGGAAGCTTTTCTTAATTTTTTACCCAATCTTACAGAACATATTTCAGTGCATATGGTGGTAAGATGATAAGTTTTTGCCAGTTAAATTAACAAGTACACAAATTTCAGGCGGAGATATAGTGTTCTTTTCGAACCAGATAGGTTTTTTGAATAGAAAAGAAAAAGATATTTTTAAGTTAAAACAATTAAACTGTTCATTCATAAATTTTATGCATGTTATACATGGTCAGTGTCAAAGGTGTCTGACATAGAACCACTAAATATACACACATCACAAACTCTGCATCCCATACATAACCTACTGTATACAGGCTATCTTGATACTATAATCAACGTAAATCACTTTTCTTAGTGCATTTACAGAGTGGACAAAAACGTCGTTTCATACAACTCTTTATACATAACCATCCACATAGCATCCTTGCAGCGCAGTCTAAGCACCTTCATCTTACACACTTACAACAAGCACCCTTGTAAGTGTGCATTTAGAAAAATAGAGAAGAGTGTCAATGGAATGAGCTCC
Organism: Rehmannia glutinosa; assembly: GCA_016081115.2. Taxonomy (NCBI): domain Eukaryota; kingdom Viridiplantae; phylum Streptophyta; class Magnoliopsida; order Lamiales; family Orobanchaceae; genus Rehmannia; species Rehmannia glutinosa. The sequence goes on from JABTTQ020002419.1 coordinate 196,397, forward strand.
TTATATGTAGCTCTTGTAAATAAAAAGGATACAGAAGGTCAACGATATAGCCTTTACAAAGTTCAGAAAACCAAGAACATAGTAGTTGATCCAAGGCTGAAATGAGAAATTTCTGTTTTTCGCCTTTCATATTTGAAACTGCAAACAAGCCATAGATTCCTCAAAGGAGATAACCACTAATTGATTTACATAAAATCAGCAAACAAAGTGGGAGAAATAGAGTGTTATTAATGGGATCAACCACACATATTTAATCTTTATCCTTGTCAATCACAGAAGCTACCATCGCTCCTCATATCACGATGTTTCCACAACAGATCAAGATCCTTTGGTCCGTCCATTAGATTTATTTATTTATAAAAAAATCATTTTCAATGATCAAGTTATTCGGCAGACGTGATTACGAAATAAGATGACAAATTCAACCAGTAAAAATCTGAGATCACTTTTTCTAGTAATATCCATCCAAGATATTCCATTACTATATAAGATTATGAGAAAAAACATGGAATGTAAAAGAAAGGCATGAGATATTAAAGTTGAGGTGATATGACTTGCCTCATCTAATTTTTTCTGAAGTTCCAAAAGTTCTTGACAGTATGTGAGGCACTCTGCATGGTATACAGCCGCCAATTCTTTGATCAAGGCCTTCCTTCTAATGATACCAATCACTACAAGAGACAAAAGGGTGATATTCATAAGATACAAAGTGGGCTGATAGTTTCAATTATGGTTCATTTTACTATCTCTGTATTTTAAACAAATATCCCAAAGTTTGGACAAATAATATAAGGTCTTATTGTAATCAACTTTGAAACAGATGTAACATGTAATTATCCCAATCTCTTGCCTAAATCAATCTTCCAACTGCTCAAATAGTGTCATCTAATCTCCAGCAACTTCTGCCCCACATAAATCTTCTTTTTTGAATTTCAGAATCTTTTTACAATCAGACAATCCAACATATATGCCCAAAAATTAGCTTAATAAGAAGGGTACTTAAACGTTCATCAAAACAAGAATCAACAACTCCTTAAAAAATTAAAATTAGAACATAAGGAATCGTTATAATAAGACGTGGAGGGGAAGAGATAAAAAAGTACCGTCAAACCCCCATTATCAAACCGTCAAGAGAGACAAAAATCAAACCGTTCATCATTAAGTAAATTCCAAATTCTATAATCATACTTAAAAGAATTACTCATATGGAACCAAGATCATGAAAATTGGGCACAAAAAGATAACGGTTTAACAGAAAATTCGTAAAAGATCATCTCGTAATAATACAAGAATTCAAGAACCACAAACAAACACACACACACAGGGGTTACTTCGGCTGGGATCGAAAGGAGGGGTTGGCGGAGCCGGGGGATCGTCCTGCGACGAGGATGGCAGAGGGGCGGGATCGTCTCGCGATGAGGACGGCGGCGGAAGCGGGGGAGCGGCGGAGGCGGAAGAGAGAACGGATGTTGAATTGGAGTTCACCCATTCGTGGGCGGCGTCGTGAAGTGAGAAATTACGAGTAATGGTAAGAATTTAGGGGAAATTCCTGGATTCGAGAATTGTGAATGTGATGGGAATTTGGACACCATTGGGGTTTGGGTTTATAAAAATAAAGGGGGAAATACTGAATAATAAATACTGCTGCAATGTCAATTTGGACAAGAAGAGGTGTCCTCGTATATATTTATATTTATCTTTTTAAAGGAGAAAATGAGAAGAATAAATAACTACTGATTTTATTGGTAAAGAAAACAAGACAAAATATATAAAAAAAAATAGGTGTTTGAATTTATTTTTTTTTTGGAAATAAAGCTTTAAATAAGTGGTTTTCCCACACAAATGGGTCATTGTGTTTGTCTTTTTGTTTGTGATTTCGTCGTCTTGGTGCAACATTTGGTTTGTCGACGTCTCAGACAGACAAATTTTCGATCTGACAAAGATAACAAATTAAATTGTGATCTTTAATATGTTGCATATATGGAATCAATAATTTTCTAATCACTTTAGGTTTTTTCAAAGTTTTAGGCATTAAGCCGATTTTTGTTATTAACATAGATTTATTTCTGTTTTCTATTGATGTATTGCTACTTTGCTAATTTGAATTAATGAATTTTTTTCTTGTATAAAGAAATAAAAATTGGAGTATTAATGTGTAAAATGACTTCTTAAAGAAATATAAAAGTTTAATAACAATAACAAAATAATAAAATAAGTAAATATGTTGAGTAGGCGCTGGGATCAACATTGTGCTTTAGTAGTAAAGTCTTTGTGTAGTAAGTGGAACCGACAATTTTTGACCAGTCCAAGAATTAGTTAGGTTGGGCTATATTTTTATAGGTCTGAAATGGTTCGGACCTACTTTGGCCCGATCAAGCCCGATCGGTCGATGCAATTTATGTCTATTATGGATGGATTAGAGAAAAATAGCGACCCGAGAGATTTTTGTGTCGGACCGACTCAGTTCGATTTTGTGCATTGGCTCGACCCGATCTTTTGCCAGCTCTAGTTATAAGGACAATTAGTTGAATCGATCTAAGTATTCATACAAAAGTGCCAGATCCCTTCTCCTACTATCTCTAAAGAAAAAGAAAGAAGATAAGAGTAGTTGCGCATTGACCCAACAATTAGTATTGGGCCACTAAGAAAAAGACAATGGACACATGGTTTCCACTTTTTCAAAAAAAAATAGAATATGATGGGCTGTGTTGACTATATTGGGCTTCAAAAATATCTATCGGTTTAATTGCCCCTCAGGCCTCAATCTTAAACCCTTCTTCCCCAATTTCCCTGTCTTAAACCCTAGAATTGCATTTCTCCGAAGATGAGTCTGGTGGCGGGATCATACGAGCGATTCATTTGGGGCTACAGACTAAAATCACGAAAACACCCCAATTCTCTCGCCCTAACCTCACTCTTCTCCTTCCCCTCCCACCTCTCCACCATCAAAACCGTCGCCGTCGCTGGATCCGCCGCCGTCTCCGGCGGAAACGATGATACTATCAAAATCTACGACCTCTCCTCCTCCGCCGAGATCGGCTCCCTCCAGCACTCCTCCTCGATCACCTCCCTCTCATTCTTCTCTCCTCCCTCTCTCTCCTCCTTCCCCCGCAACTTACTGGCCGGTGACGCCGAGGGTTTGCTCTCCATCTACGATGCTGACCCCTTTGTGCACCTCAAGTCCCTCAAAGTCCACAAGAAGGCAGTTAACTCACTTTCGGTGCATCCATCGGGGAAGCTAGCTTTGACGGTCGGCCACGATGAGTGCTTAGCTATGGTCAATTTGGTGAGAGGAAGGCGTAGTTTTTATTGCAAGCTGGGTAAAGAGGCGTCAATTGTGCAATTCGACGAAACTGGCCAGAACTTTTTATGGTTGTGGATGAGAAAATTGGTGTTCATGAATCCGAGGACGCCAAGTTGATTTTTGAGCTGGACAATAAGAAGAGAGTCCTCTGTGCTGTCCCTGGCAGGGTGCGTTCTCTATTACTCTGAAATTTTTATTCTTAAGTTTGTGTAATTATTGGTTTTACATCAATTTCTGTTTCAGGAGCTTTTGGTTACGATTTTTCTTTCTCCCGGAGAACTTGATTAATCGATAAATTTAACCAAGACTTCCACTCAGTACATTTTGTAAGTGAAAAACTGGGGAGACTTTCTGATCAAGTTCTCTTCTTTGGGATTGATATCCGAACAGTGTGGTTAGAAAATTGATATAATGCCAATAACTTGTTTTAATAGCCAAAAGCAATGGGTTAAAGAATTGTTCAATGTTGAACATTTTTAATCAGAAAATAATCTGAACCTAACATGAATTAGACCATACTGATTATTTGTTTTATCTTTTTTTTTTTTTGGCAGAATGGGATTTTGTTTACTGGTGGAGAGGATAGAAACATTACTGCTTGGGACACAGCCAGTGGGAAAGTGGCATATAGTATTGAAGATGCTCACGCGGCTCGCATCAAAGGCATTGTTGTGTTATCCAAGAGCAGTGCTGATTCAGGGGAGGAGGATCCTTACATAGTGGCATCTGCGTCATCCGATGGGGTAATTCGTGTTTGGGATACCAGGATGGCTAACAAAGAGAAGCCAAATCCATTAGCCGAGACCAATACCAAATCCAGGCTGACTTGCCTTGCTGGATCATCCCTTAGATGTGAGTCTGCATTTTGTTTCTACTTTTTCCTCAATTTTTTGAGATTGACGCTGGAGTGTGTGGATTTGCCATGTGTTTTTATCTACATTATCATTTTGTTATACCACTCTCCGAAAATCTCCTAACTACTGAACTACGCAAAAATATTGATGATTACAATAATGCAAACTGTTTTTAGTTTTGAAAACTCCTAAAAGGTGATAATATTTATGATGCCATAATTAGTGAGCAAGATATATAGGGAGTCTGTTATTTCTGTAGTCATCTTTTTGTGAAAACTTGAGTCAATTTTGTTGCACTAGTTTTGTGTGGAAATTGGTTGTCATGTTAGAAATTTTGTATTTTGACTGTAAGTTCAGGTGTAATAACCAAACTTTAGCGAACTCATATAAGCTTGCCCTATCATGATCACTTTCCTTGTACCTTGATTCAATGAAGACATTTCTTTTAAAAGCTCAGGTTTACTGTCATCTTACTCTTCGACTGTCAGCTAATTCAATAATGTTTACAAGTTTCGCTAATTTAATGCCTAATCCCGGGAAATATGTGAGCTCTTATTAGGCTGTTTGAATCATACCTGCTTACCTAGCTTAACCCAACTTGTGGAGACTTAAAGCCTTAAACACCTTGTTGGAATCCAATCGAGATGAACCCTTGACGATTGAGTTTTCTTCACTTGATATGAGTTACAATGTTGTAGCACGCCTTGCATTTCAGTTTTAGTTGATTTTTAATTGGTTACGATTTTCTTTTATAGTTGCATTATTCTCTTCCTCTTATTTTCAGCCTTGAAACGCCCCCGGCTAGAAATGCTGAACGCAGATGAAAATCCAGATGCTGCAGCTGTGGAATCATAGTAACCTTGATCTGAAGATGTTCACTTAAATTAAATCTGGGATATTTCCCTACGATTTTTCCCGCCCTCTGGTTTCCCCTTTTTTAGTCTTATTGACGAACGGAAGAGTTATACACTTATATTGCCTTTTTAATTTGCGATATCAGTTTGGACAGTTATTAGGAAGAAAAGAACATCAGTATTGCGGTTAAAGTAGGATATGTGTATATGATATGAATGCAACTTTCTGCCCATCTGTATACTTTGATATGTTTGGCCTTGTTCCTATAGGCTTTAGAAATATTTCACGAACTTTTGTCTAAGGCTTGTTAGGCTTTAGATTTAGAATTTTGTTTGCTGTGAATTGAGTTTCAAGTAATATCATATATTCTTGATGAACAATGAATGCATCTCATTTATACCGTATTACTAACTCAAAGCTCAAAAACAGAAAAGATGAATTATATTTACTCCATACTTCTACACGAGTTTCCCAAATATTTCAAACATGAAAAAACTATTTGACAACTACTCTTACTTAAGCTCCTTGGCTGACAAACAATCATTTCTCTTTTGTGCTTGCTTTCACCCCATGGAAAATTTGCAGGAATTGCAGTATTGATCCCATACATTGCCATTTTCCTGCACCATTACACATATATCCTCCACTCTTCTTCCTTCAACAATGTTCTTGAAATCCTCGATAATTACATGCTATGAGAGCTAACGTGCGCATGGAATGAAGGAAAGAGAGATGGAAGCAGGGATGTAACCAATGGGTGCTCCTGGTACCTGGCACAACCCAAATCGGGTTGTGCCATAAAAGAAAAAGAAAACTATATGTTTTGGCTAAGGGGAAAAATAGTCAGGCTAGGATAGTCAGGCGTGCTGGCGGCGACGCTCCTGAATGGGGAAGTTGAGAGAACTTATTGTGCCTGAGGAGGAATATGGTCCTTTCAATACAAATGAAGATTGTATGATGGATAATCTGTTTTATCCACTCTTTCTTGATATATCAAAGGATGGATAATCTGTTTATCAACAGATAAGAGGCGAAAGAAAGTACAATAGGGAGGAGATAGAGCGCTTTCTTTGTGGCAATCTCCATTTTTTCCGACCCTTCTTCGGCGATCGTTTGAGTTTTGGTGCATTTGAAGCCTTGTGGGGTGAAATCAGAGGGGATGGTGCAACTTCAATCCAGTTGTGCATGTAGCTCATTTGCTTTCTCATGATTATTGTTGTGAATGACTTTTTAGGATATTTTTTCTGAAGAGATTGTTGTGAAGATGATGATGACGACGACAAAGGAGGTTTGAAGTGTGTAATGAGAAGTACTGTTCAAACTTAAGCAAGTATATAAACTAGGTTTGGATCCTAAGAACAAGGAAAATCATTGGTGGAAATTGCATGAGAGTAACCTACGACAGAACAATAGGCCAAGTGTTAGCTACCCAAGTGGGTAGATCGACTTCCCGTTTTTAAGGTTGTTTGCTGAGAAATTTCAGTTGAACCACTTATGAAGAAGGGTATATGACTGCTTTCTCGCCCACATATTTCCCACAGGTTTAGGCAGTAAATTAGAGAAATTTGTGAAAATTATTGAATCGATTGACAATCGAAGAATAAGATGGGCATCTAAATCCATGTGCATTGCTAGCTTCTCTGTTTTGATTTGAATTACACACTACTCCATTCATAAAGAAAAAAAAATTCAAACACCTCATTTACGTTTGTAAAAATATTACAAATTTCCCCAACAAAATCAAACCCCGTTTTCTTTTTTTTTTTTTTTGCAATTTTAAAACATTTTTTTTTTGTAATTACCCCAAACCTCAGGTCCTTAGGTTAGTTTTTCTAATTATCTGCAATAACTAAAAGGGATAATTATTAAAAAAAAAAAAAACCTGCGGTTCATGCTAATTACAAAAAAAACAAAGATTTTTTAAAATTACAAAAAACCCACTGAGGTTTGATTTGAACTACATTTTCTCCTTCGAAGCAAAAAATATTTCAAAAAGCCCCTTCACATCTATAAAAATATTACATTTACCCCCTTAAATTTAAGACAAAATCAAACTTGAGTGATATATTTGTAATTTTGAAACATCTTTGGGTTTTTCTGTAATTAGCCCAAACTTCGGGGTGTTTTTGTAATTATTCCTAACTAAAAACTGCACTATATCAAAATCAAAGGACCCTTTTCTCAAAAAAATTGCCTATGAACTGTCTAATTAATCAAGTTGAGGTAAAAAAAAAAATGTGAAAATATATAATCAAGTACAAAGATTGATACAAAGATATGACCATTTGTCGTTAAGCCATGTTCTTTGGTGTAACATGTCAAAAATCCTAAGAAAGTTTTACAGCTCCCTATTATTATCCGTAAACAAATATGAAAATATATAAATAGCACATATGTAACTTACATGCAATGAATCCTCAAAGCACCATAGTGCAGTCAGTCATTGTCAAAATTCAGTGTAAACACAAAATAGAAAAGGTCCAGCTTTCTTGAACTAAGCATTCCTGCAAAAAAAGTAAAGCCAAAATAAACATTTTATTTTGGACTTGAAGGTCCCATTCCAGAATCATCTATTTTAACTAAGCAACACAAGTAGTAAAAATTTGGCATAAATAATCACAGGCACCAAGGAAAGTTAATTAACCAACCCATCATATGAATCCTACTACTGAAGATTGCATCCAAAGTTGACCCATAAAAGTTTGGGATAATTACAAAATAAAAACATGAGGTTATAGCTAATTACAAAAAAAAAAAAATGGAAAAACAGAGGCTTTTGAAAATTACAATCGCATGAGGTTTGATTTTGTCTTGAATTTAAGGGGTAATATAATATTCCTATAAGTGTGTGTGTGTGTGTGTGTGGGGGGTTGAAATGTTTTTTACTTATAATAATAATAGGAGGAAATGAATGAATACCATAATACAAATTACAAACCTCAAATGGGTTTTTGCAATTTTCAAGCCTTATCGAGTTTTTTTGGCAATTAGCACAAACCTCTTAGGGAGGTTTTTGTAATTATTCCTAAATTTAATTAATCTTACCTGACAAATTCCATTTCGGTCGATAAAATAGTAGGTGCTGATAAATAGGCTTGAGTAGAACTCACCCCCAAAAGCTAGCTCAAGCAGAATGGGTGCACAAGATAATTATGTGAATGTCAAAATCATGCCACATTATTGCTCACTTCACTTTCATTGCCCTCAGAGACAATCTCAGAGTAACTCTCCAACTCAGCTTTGATCAACATCCATTAATGATTTCCCAATTATCCCCTATGGGAACCAAATTTGGTGTGACATTGCAAAGCTCGGACAAGATGGAAGAAAACCAGGTAACATATTGTGGTTGCAAAGATAAAAGAGAGATGTATTAAAAGGTCCATCCTTTCTCACAAGCAAGTCAATAGAAAATCACCCAACTCTCAAAAACTTGTGATTTAAGAATAAGCAGAGGAAAAACAGGGAAACGACGGACATGAGAGAGCAACCCCATCACTGTTAAGGATATTAAGAATATAGAGCTTCACAAAGAAGATAAGAGAGCTCCAAATTACCATGTGATGACTGAAGATGGAACTAAGTAAAAAATGAAATTCAGAGAAAGTTAGTGCAAGAATGTTCCCAACAGAGCCAGGGCCCATCCTTCACAATGGTAAAAAGCTCGGCACTCAGTCCCAAAACAATGTCAAATTTGGGGAACTGAAGTAGAACGAACATGGAGCTTTATGGTCAAATTTTTAGTCAGTTTTAAGCCAATTTTCCCTTCACAATAGTCTTCTAGAGCTTTGTGAATTTCATTCATTTGTCCTGTCTATTGTGGCGAAAAACATTATCTTCTTTTAATTGGTTTCCTTTACCTGTTTGCTTTTCCACTCCCAAAACAACCAAAGGTTTCAGATAGCTAAAAGAGCTTGGCATTCAATCAGAGCATCATTCGGCTACAGGATAATAACTAATGATTGATTTTAGTCCAAGCATCTAGCTCAGAGGAAAATGCAAGGTGAAAATAAATAAATAATCAAAGTTTCAGGATAACAACCACAACTTAGATATAATTATAAATTTCAAAAATCGCATTCACACATTCATTCTTCTCCCATTATGTAACACGTTTAAAAAGTGCATGATTGATAAAATTTATAGCATGTCAAATCAGCTAAGAAGCTAGTGTACTCTTTAGCAATGAAATCTGTCCAGGAGCAAAATGCATCAGATCGCACTTCTCAATGTACTTATAAAGAAAACCAAGAAAAATATTTATACAGCTTTTTCAACAAGTAAATACATAATAAGCAAAAATATATTATAATAATTAATAATATCAACTATATAAGTGTCGCAATGCTGGCGGCTTAAAGCTTAAGACCAATAAAGACAAACATCTGAAAATAATGAGTAATATGAATCACTGATACTGACCTTTTACAGCAGTTGGAAGGAAATTCGCTGTAGGCAGGACATTATTACATTACATAAGAATCCTCTTCCTTCAAGCAGCTTTCTCCTTTTTCCTAGTAACACCAGGACGCTTGGTATTAACCTTGCCTTTTCTGTATTTTTCTGATTCAACATTCTCTTTCAATCTTTCCAAAGCTGAAAACAAAACAATAAACGTATCAGATAATAAAGATACATTGCATAATTAATAATTACTTATTTGCAAATTTTTATAGAAACAGATTTATGTCAAAAGATAGGTTGATGCACTGGTTAAGGTTTGGAATGAGTTCCTCCTCTTAGCCCCAGGTGTGCTAAGGCAATGCATGGACTACAGAAAACCAAATAGACAAGGAAATGGACAGGCCAGGCAACCCATATCCAGATTCTACCCAACGGACAAAATATTTTTGAAGCTTTCTTTTGTTTTACATGGAGAAACCATTGACTGCACCACCTTTTTCCCAGGTGGAGGCAAGTATGTAATAAGGCCACCAAAAAAGAAAGTGTCTGACCTATTAGATGTAGCAAGATGTTAAGTATCCTGGATAGTACTGTTGCAGTTATAAATAACCTCCGATGGGCTGTTGATCAGACAAAAGATACCTGTTCTGTACATGGAATGAAATGACTCTACGGACTCAGATGGAACAGAATACATGGGACAAGATTCGCTGTCAGCCTTTTGTAACAGCTTTTTGAACCGCTTAACCTGAAACCAAACGCCAGAAAATTCCAAAGGCAAATCAAGAAGAGACTATGAACAAGTATATTTAATTCAACCATTTTTATTTGCTTAACTAACATCCCAACTTAATTAGCATATCTTTATCACAATAAGGGTATAAAAGAAGTAGCATGGAATCTGTAGCCTACCAATTTACAACGTTTATATAGCTCACAAAATGTTATGTAACAGAGCCACTCAAAAGTAAAATAAGCCCTAACCCTAGAGGAAAAAAGGAAAGAAACAACTAACAAAGCATCTGAAAAAGGGTGACAGTGAAAAAGAATAGAATGAACGACAGTGACAATAATTGATATAAACTGAGCCAGTTTTTCAGGTAACTGCTAGTGACAGCAAACGTTCATCCATAACAAAAATAACACAAAATAATAATGAAGACAAATAGCCTGAAAACTATCAACCTACCAACACAGTCAAGCTACTACATCCAAGTCTAGCTAATAATTATTTATTGAGGAGAATATACTTTACAAAAATGAAGTAGCAACTTTTGTCACCTTCAGATTCATATTCTTATTCCATTTAATAATATCCCATCCCAAATACAAGGAAAAATGTATTGTTCAAAAAGTAAAATACTTAACTTAGTGTGGTATCATTAAGACATTAACTGTGTCTGTGACCAATAAATAAAACTAAATCCAATGTATGCCCATGCCAAATATTCAGATATAATGTTTTCGACAAAGGTGGAATATCATTAATTAAGTACCTAAATCTTTGTGCAAAAGTGTGAAACAACAACCACTTTGCCCTGCCCTCGCAGTTCGACCAGCACGGTGAATATAGGTCTTAATAAATGCGGGCATATCGTAGTTGATTACATTTTTTACCCCTTCAACATCCATTCCACGGGTCATTGCATCAGATGAAATAAGTACTTGTATTTCTCCTGCCCGAAATGCCCTCAATGTCTTGCTGAGAGAGATCATATCAGAGAGCAACCAAGCAAAACAGCATTAGCATTGTAAATGGAATGGAGTATTAAAAATCTAATTCATGTGGAAAAAAAGACGTGCTAAACAAACTGTTGGATGATATTGCAAAGTAATCCTCTTCCAAAATATTGATCAAGAAACAGATATTAGGACCATCACACCAAAATTTAGCTGAAATGTTGTCTATACCATAAACTATTCCCAAAATGCTTTTCACCACTGTACATACGGATAGCTCATTATCAACATTCAACCATAAACCTTCCCATCCTAACAGGAAAATTAAGGTGATTTTTAACACATCTCTCTCATCTAAATATTTTTACTGAATAGGATCGTTCTTCTCTCTTTCACTCAAGTCTCAAGACATTGGTCTATCATGAGCAGCACCTTCTGTTGCAAGTTGGACATTCATAGGCCTGAAAAGGCAAGAGGTCAGAAATATGAATATCTAACTTGAATAACTAGATTAATACAAATATTTCCAATTCTTTTATTTATTTATTTATTACTGTGGAAGAGGGCAACTGTGACAATGAACTTATCCAGCACAAAAAGGGATTTGTGAGATGAATGAAGTCAAATTAGTGAGCGAAAGTCCCTTTGTGAAGATGAAACCTGCTTGGCATGTACCACTGCTCAGAAAAATTGATGCATCTGACACTTCTATAGCTTGTCGAATATCTTAAGTATATACCTGAAGTCTGAACAGATATTTTCCAAGAGAGGCGTAAAAAGGAACTGCTTAAGGTTAGGGATATTATTTCAGATATGTCGAGATATAATAAAAGGATATAGCCTACATATCTTTAGTGTGCCTAGCCCAAATCCTTAAGTTGTATATAAATATATAACCATGTACATAAATTAAAGGAAACTAATAGAATTATAGCACCATTAACTGCAAAGTGGGTCTATGTATCCGTGTTTGTTCAATTCATTCAGGAATACAGCCATTAAATCATACGCAAATAGCTCAGGCAGCCTGCAGTCCCACGTCATAATATATACTTTCTTATGCATGGGTTCATACAAAAACACGTTCACATATAAGCAACAAAGGGAAGAAGGGGCAGAGATCCGCGCGATCATTCCTTTACAACATATAACAGCAATTCATGAGCATGCTAGGGAGGTGGGTCATGGGTGTTATAATTCATCGTAGTCATTCCATACAAATGTCCAACAAAACAAACTAAGAAAGAAGCAGCTAAAGAATATGTCTAGATCACCTTCTTATGGTCTGACGTTGAAGACGGGAGTACTCTTTAATCTTAATTTTGAGGTCACTGAAGAAATTCAACAAGGTACATAGCCGGTGAGTTGACTCTACAGATGATGTGAAAACAATACTTTTTTCCCCTTGCAAAGTTTCCAAAAGTGCAAGTAGATAAAGCGGTTTGAGCTTTGACTTACATACCTGCATATAAATTAAAGGAACTCATCAACATAACTTTGAGGGGGAAAAGTGAAATTGCAGAGAGAGATCTCAAAAGTTAAAAGATGATCGGATGGCAGCATATTAAATGCCACGTACAGAGAAGTTCTGAAATTTTTGCATAAATCAAAATATTGTCATCAAATAATCACTATTGGTAGCGAAAGAAAATTAAAACAACATGCAAACATAGAAGACATTTCCAGCATGTTCAGCATATCCTAATATAAGAATTTCACTGTGTAAGTGTAAGTAAAGCATGTATTACTCAAGCATATATTAGAAAAAATAAAATTGCAATCACGTGTGTGCCAGTAAAATCAGGTGTTTATACCACTTTATAAGATTTCAGGTGTTCAGGGAGCTGGTAGCGCCTTTCTCCAGTTGTTAAGAACAACGGATGGTGAAGATCAAGCTGCGCTAGCTTACTTGGGTCCTGGGTTAATGTGGCTGATAGAACCATCTTCACAAGCCTTGGGTGAGGCTTACCCTTAAACCCCCTCTCAACGCCACTGCATCAATTCCATGTAGTTAGTTCCCAAGTGAAAAGTAGAAATGATTTTAAGTTTGACAAATTTTGTTTCATAATCCATATTGCAACCTAACAACCTAAACAGAAGGTGGAAAGGCAACCAGTATCTAACAGCCGTTGCTTCTAACATGACATGGAAAATGCAAAGCTTTATCAAGCTTAATTATGCATACAATTTTATTACACCTGTATTTCTCTAGATACTTTTAAATATCTAATAATTAAAGCATAACCTGGAAGTGTAGCGTAATCATGAAACAAACAGAGAACAATTACGAAATAGGAAATAAGTGATACTGACAAACTCCTGATGGTCTTCAGTGAACCAAATGTTGGAGAAATAACGCCATCAGAAAAGGGAAACAGATTTTGATTCCCAGAGTATGCCAACTGGAGAACAGTAGGCAGCCAGGATTGATAGGCTTCCCTTAGTAACCGATCTGTTTCATCAACCACCTGAGACAGTTCTTTATTAGTCAGTCAATCAGACATATTTCAGCTTTATAACTAAGGTTAGGCTGACCTTGGACATTATTCAAAGCTTTTCGTCCAAAAATAAGAAGTTAATAACCACAGTGCTTAACCTTGCTCCCTAAGCACCCATAAAAAATAGACAAGACAAGTTGGGATTATCTATAAGACCATCTATGCCAGCAGAACAAGCTAACACCTTAAAGCTCAGATATCAAAGCTACAGTGTAAAACCAAGCAGATCAAAAGGCTTGAAAACATGATATTACAAGTTAATATGAATTGAGGCATTGGAAGCAAATAATCACAAAATTTAAGTTTTAAAAAGGGTAAAACAGATTGAATGAAGAAGCAAATATTAAGCAAGCATGCCATCCAGAGAATGGGGAAACCATTATCGAGGACTTCAACGGCAAGAATCTATATCCACAGGAACCAAGAATATATTATGAGCATATAAGCAAAATTGGCGCTACACAAGCAAGACAATCTGTTCCTTACAAGATAACAAAGATGCTGGAGTGTGAAACCATTGGTATTGCTAATGTGGTCCATCAACCTTCCTGGTGTTGCTACAAGTATGTCCACTGAACTTCTTAGCTCCTGAGTGAAATCTTCAGAGTCATAACAAATGCCAACGTCCATCTTAGGTTTCTGGATGAGCGCTGAGATCTCATCAGCAATAGAAGATTGACCAACTGCCAAACCCACAGACAAGCCCAAAGCAGGGGCCAAAGCAGCAAATACTTCCTTGACCTGAAAAGGACAAATAAGCTAAGGAACCATAGCAAAAATTGAAACTTAGTGAACAACGTACATAAAAATTGAATGTTTGAGGCGTTTACCACATTTTAATTTGACTGGACAAACCAATATTTGATTCAGCTATATCCTTCTAAGTCCCTTAATTGAATAGGTGACAGATAACTGTTCCCAAATTCAGCAGCCAATATAAGTTGATGGCACAATTTTAATGACCATAAGCAAGGTGCTGATATATACTTATCTTATCAAGATTATGATCAAAAGCGCCACATTGAACTATTATAATGCTTTCACAATTATCAACATAGCAATCCACTTTCCTCAAATTTCCAGTTCAGCATAAGTGTGGCCAACCTTATGGAGCATATGGGATTCACACCATCCATACCTTCCTCTAGCAGTTGGTAAATACTTCAAACATGTAAGGTAACTAATGAACTGACCTTGCTATTTAGATTTTAGATCTAATGGCAGCACCCACCAGTGAGTAAACATTTATATTTTTCCCCCAAAAAAAAATTGTCTCATGCACTGAATAGGATATCAAAACAGCACAGCCCCGGAAAGCTTGATTCGATAGAAACCATTTGAATAAGCATTATAGAAGACATTAAATTGCATAATCACAAAAAAAAAAAAAAAAGAGAAAAAAAAACATATATGGAGTTTCTACAAAAGAGACAGTAACATGTAACCTGCACAGCCAAATCACGAGTGGGCAGCACCACCAGAGCTCGAAGACACTTAATTGTTCGAGTTGAAAGCATCTGCACAATTGGTAAAGCATAAGCAAGCGTCTTCCC
This sequence comes from Rehmannia glutinosa, assembly GCA_016081115.2. Lineage (NCBI taxonomy): Eukaryota > Viridiplantae > Streptophyta > Magnoliopsida > Lamiales > Orobanchaceae > Rehmannia > Rehmannia glutinosa. The sequence goes on from JABTTQ020002419.1 coordinate 211,545, forward strand.
GCTGCCTGTAGGCGAATTTATGCAAAGATCTCGCTCAAAAGAACCAGGTCCAATTGTTTCCTGCCAAACTGCTACTTGCACGGGAAACAGTGAAGTGATACCCATATTATGCAAAGCCATCTCTAACCTAGCAAAAGGACAAATGTGAGAGTCTTCTAATACTCACTATCATCAACATTGCATCTCGGTTACTTTACCGTATACTATCACACTCATCCACCTTCTTCATACCAAATAACGCGAAGTATTACACAGAAAACATTAAAACAGACGACCAAATTAAGAACCAAGCTATTCGTTAAAATACACCAATTACAAGCCATAGAAATTTCAAAAATGGAAGTCAAGTTTCCAGAACATTACACGCACCATTCTCCACTTTACTCTACACAAAGTATCATAATAAATTCGTTAAAAAAAAAGGTTTCCATATCAAAAAAAATAGAACAAACCACCAGACAGAGAAAACATCAGAAAGAAATCCAAAAAGACGCGAGATGGAAAAAAAATAATAAAAAAAAGCATTCAACAAATATAAATATAGAAAACCTGGGGTCGATAAACGGGAGGGTATTGAGTGGGCAAGAATCGGAGAGACTAATATCTACTGGGTCTCTCATCCATGGTATCACTGGCAAGCTTTTCTTCTTCTTCAACTCCTCCATTCTTTCTTGCCAAGATAAATTCTATTTTCTTCGTCGAAATTGAACTCCCTGCTTCTTGCTGTGACTCTCTGCGTATCCTCGCTATATTCAATTTTGTTTGGGTTGGGTTGTGATCAATTTTCAACCAGGCTGGGCTTTATTAATATTACACAAGCATGGGCTTCAACGTTTAGGGCTTCAAATTTGGGCCTCCATTAATATACTATTATCAAGTATGGTAACAAATCAGATTACGGGCCACTTTTCATAAAGACGGTTAGTGGATCAACGATTCATTAAACGGTCCGGTCCATTAAGAGCCCTTTAACAAGCCAGGTTTTATATAGTCCGAATTCTTCGAACTATGATAAAATGTAACTAATGTTACACTAATAATGAAAAAAATACTAATTAGCTATATGCAGTCTTATTTATCCAAAAAAAAAAATTTACTTTTATTTATTTTTTTGATTTTTTGTTCAAACTTTTCTGAAAGGTGCACGGAAAATGCAAAGAGCAAAAACTTGAAATGAAACTAGACATATGATATGAAACAATTTTTTGAGTACAAATCCTGAAAGGAGAATGAGTTGGGTGGGAATCGACCGAGACACATGCCTGAACTTTATAAACTTCTTACTATTATGCCACCAAACGATTCCCATATGCTACAACTTGAAGTTCCATCAATCAAGATAAACTCGCAACTATAAATTAATATTTGATTCAAAATAGAGTTAATTATCCAAAAAATGTTCTCCAGCGCTGATATTCCAATAGTTGATTTTATCCGCACCCATATGTCAAAATTCAAAATCACAAAATATTCAAAATCCGCATCTTTTTATTTGGATTCAGATCAGATCCAACCTGATATGAATTAGCGTAAGTTTTAGAAAGTTTTAACTTATGCTTACCTAACAAAGTATATGTTTCAATTTTCATGATCTATGAGTTAGTAATTGACCCAATCCAAACTCAGGTATAACTAATACTCCAAATCAAACATATCATATGATTTATAAGATAATAATCCTCATATGAGATTTTTTTTTTTTTTTTGAGGACATAATCCTCATATGAGATTACAAACACAAGCATCAAAGAAATAGCCACAAGCCACCTGTTTTCAAGAGGCATCATCAGCCAATTAAAACCTAGGATGAATATTTTAACTCAATAATGTAAAAGTTAGCTGCCAAAACGCCACTATTTTAACCGCATTTAATAATGTAAAGGTGCTTTCAATGTCATAGAGTATATTACCTCAATAATATTGAATCAGTTGTTAATAAGTCCATTTATGTCATAGAGTAAAAGATTGCTTAGAATGAACAAATTAATTGCCCAATCTTGAGCTCAACTGTCATTTATAAGGCAAAATAGATAAAATTTTCGCTAAAATTTAAATTTCTGATTATAATTGAAATAAATGTTAAAGTTGTTGATGGGCTATATTGGAAAATCATTTGCTATTCATCCACAGAACTTAAACAAGATGATCTTGAGAGGAAAATAAAATGGTCCACTGGGAAATTATTTAGTCGTAGCTTAAACCGTTGACATTTGTATATTTGATTGTCAAAAGTCTAGACTCTAGAGTCTAGACATTTGGATACATTAAAATCAATAATGCTAGCTAGGGAATAAAATAAACATTCCTATTGTTAGATGGCACCTCAAAAATTTTGACATGTACTGCACTAGTAATACAAATGTAACCCTTTTTTTATTTTTATATTTATATTTTTGGATAAGCATTTAATACATGAAAAGTTGACCAATGACCACTGTGCATGCGCCAGCAAACGGGATTGATTAAATAAAAAGGATAATTCATCCTTTTATTCTTGTTATTTTTTTATGAATAATTACAAAGACACTCATGAAGTTTGCGCTAATTAAAAAAAAAAAAACACTTCAAGTTTGATTAATTTGTCTTAAATTTAAGGGGGCAATTGACAATAATATTTCTATAAAATCAGAAAGGTTTCTGAAATATTTTTTGCTTATGAAAGACTGTATCAGATCTCAAGGGATTTTCTGTAATTTTTAAAAAATTATGTTTTTTTGTAATTAGATCAATCTTAAGGATTTTTTTGCAATTATCTATTTTTGTTAATTATTTCGTCTTAGGAAAAGGGGCCACAATGACGAAAAGAAAAGGCTGGATAAGAATTCCAAAATATACACATCAATAAATGTGTGATTTAGCCTAATAAGTTGTCGCATTGCTAATAATGCATGAGATAATATTTCTATATATGTGAAAAATCAATTTAGTAGGAATTTGCATGTTTCAAGAAAGATAAAGAGGGGAAAGGGGCAATCATGATGGGGATTGGATAAATTTTCTTCCAAAATCAGACAAACATAAATAATATACATGCAATATTATTTGTTGGAAATCAATGCAAAATAGAAAAGCCACTGGCCTACCATTTATTTTGAACATTTTGGTAGGTTCTATTTTATCTATCCAAATCTTAATTTCTTTATTTTAGCTAATTAAAGTTTTTTAATCATGTATTTATTTTACAGATCTAGATATATAGCATGTATATAATTTCGAGTGAATATTTATTTATTAGCTGATTAAATATTAAGAAAGTATTTTATGCACTTCATAATTATTTGTTATATTAAATAGATAGTAACTAATTTAAAATACAGGTTCTGAATATTTTGGAAGTTACACCCAACACACTTTTATTGAGGTTAATTAATTAAAATAAAATGATATATCAAGAAAAACAATTATACTTATTTTTATTAATTCAAAACCCCACTTCATTAATTTAGAAATATAACAAGTCCAGTGGCAATTGAGTTCCAACAATTAGAAAAGTTTAACAATTTAATGTGGACGTCAAAAGTGGAATTTTTCAATGTAATTTAATGGAAATTTTTTCTGTTAGAAATTAATTTTGCGGGCTTTATTTATAAAGTTTCTCTAATGTTTTTTTGGTCCTATGCCCTAGTGGACACCGGCATGTTTGGTAGGTGGGGTATAGTGAATTTATTAGAATGATTATAATTTATTGCGAAGTTGAATTAAGAAAATACGAGGCCATGTTATTTTTAAATATTTTGTAGGTTATCACGCTTGTGAATTTTCTATATTTTTAATTTAATTTTATTTTTTTGGAGTTTATGAATTCATATAGGCTATAGCAAACTACTTTAAAAACAAAATCTTGAAATTTAATTTTTTTTATATCTTTTTACTTTTATTTCTTAAGAAAATTTAAAAATTAATATGTTCATTTTCAACAACATATTTACTTTTTTTTTTCTCCATAAAGCCTTTTAAATACTTTTATTTACTTTTTTAAAAATTAATAAAATTTTGAGGCCTATAATTCTTATTGTAGAATTTCATGTTTAATGTAACATATTTATATCATTAGTGCAAACAAATTTTCAATTGAAACACGTAAAAAAAACGAAAGGAAACCAGATAGTCATAGAACCTAGGACCAACTAATTTCAAAGACCTCACAAAATATTAAACAATAGTGGCAAATTTTATAGTTCAAATGATGTAACTTATTTGAAATCTTCGTACAAATTTGAAATATCCGTACATTTAAAAACGTTTAGTTCTTGTCAAAAATAAAATAAAATCTTTTAATCTAACCATTTGTTTTAAATTTTAATATAACGTGCCCACCTTCTAGATTATTTGTCTCTCATTTTAAAATATCTTATAAAATATTTTAAAAGCATAATTTAGCCAATCACTCATGTGCATCAAACAAATAATGTTTCCACTATCTAACAATAACTACATAAATATTTTGGTTGACGGTTTATAAGTACATCAAATACCACATTATTAATGAGTATAAATAAAACCAATACGGGATGAGTATGACGTAAGTGGTTTAACGCATAATTTTCCACTTCCTTTCACTTTGTTGGATGATTGGCGTATGCGTATAGATATAAAAATATACAACACCAGAGGCGAAGCTAGACCCGAAACGTTGGAGGGCCTGAAATATTTTGGGGGGCTGAATCGATAAAAAAATAAGTATTTAGTACTAAAAATTAATATTTTAAAATAAATATACACATAAAACATTGAGATTTCAAAAACTTGGGGAGCTAAAACCCCATTCATAGGGGAGGATCCACCTCTATACAACAATAACAACACCTATTTATATGTTAACACGTGTTTACCGGGTCAATAGAATGGAACGCAATAAGTAGAACAAAAGATCTCTTCCCTGGACCAAAATTAGATTTTCTGTTTCCACTTCATTGGATGATGAATATGTGTATATACATCTAAAAATCAACACCACATTTTTTTTTTTAAACACATGTCCACCATCCAATACGTCTGATGGAACAACAAAAGTGGAACACAATAAGTGGAACATAAAATATGTTCTCATACCATAATACGAGAATCAATTTTCTTTGTTCCACTCTATCGGACGATGAACATGTTTATATACATCTAGAAAATCAACAACACATACTTATCCGTTAACACATATACACATGGTCAATGTAGTGGAATGGAAATTGAAATGTGATAAGTGGAACTTGAAATCATTCCCTACCGTACGTCCATTCCACATCAATCGGGATTTCCCCCTTCCCCCTTACGTTTATATTTAAAACAAATAAAATAAACAAAATCAATACATCTTAAACTAAAAAAAAAAAATGAAAATTGAATAGATCTATCATTTGTAAGAAATGTAAATTAATTCCAAAAATGATTTTAATAATAAAAAACAATTTGCTATACATATGCTTTATTTTCTCTGTGCCAAACAAGACTCAATTATGGAAACTACAAACCATGTGCGGGAGTCAATTCAGCAATTCGTGTCCAAACCGATTTTTGACTTTTAGTCGCGAGGGCTCATCATAAATATCCATACACCCTACCGTATCCTATGCCTACCCATCCAGACATCACCTTCCTCAGTTGTCCACTCTTCCTCGTATTATATCGAAAACGCCCACAGATTTATTTTAAGTTTAATTCTAACCCAAATCCCTGGATTAAAATAAGCACTAAACCAGATTTATTTGTTTAATTTCATTCCATTGTTAAGCCGTCGCTCAAGCTTTTATTTCGAAATTAGCCCTAATTTTTCCGACACATCTCAGCCCCACACTTCCAAAAACAATATGTGAAAACATTTTTCGATACATTCATCGAATCTTTTTCCCGTTTTCAGCCAATCCCTTTTCATAAATCCAAACGATTATTAATGGCCTTCGCATCTTTTTTGAGAAGGGTTCCCTTGTTCTGTGAAAATCCCGAAAAATTTCTGATCTAATTTCTATTTTCTGGTGTGTCCTGATTTTTGTGTGGAGAAAAAAAGAATCAAAAAGGGAAGATGAATGTCGCGAAGTCTCAGGTTTGGCAGCCTTGTAAGAAGAAGAGGCTATAGTGTTTTAGGTTTCAAGAAAATTCAAGAAAGGGAAATTTATTAGAACATAAAGATGGATGGGATTTGTATTGGGGGGAAATCAGGGAAAATCTGAGGATAACCCTAAAATTGATTGAGTTTTTGATTGGATCAATACATATTAGGTACAGATTTAAGGGTTCTTCGAGATGGTGATGTCATCAAGATCAAGTCCCGGTGGTGGGAGCGCGAGTGGGGGTAACAGTGGGAGGACGCGCGTGGGGAGGTATGAATTGGGGAGGACTTTAGGAGAAGGGACTTTTGCTAAAGTGAAGTTTGCTAGGAATTTGGAGACTGGTGAGAATGTTGCAATCAAGATTCTTGACAAAGAGAAGGTTCTTAAGCATAAGATGATTGGGCAGGTGATGTGTTGTTGTTTTCTCTTGAAATCTTTCCTCTTTTTTCTTTTTGTCTATCTTTTTTGCCTTTTTAGTTTTTCTTGGTTCTTGATCTTGATGGATTTGTGATATATTTACTTTTTGCATCTGATATGTTTTGAATTGATTTTGTTTGTGTTTCAGTGGCTTGACTTTCAATTTTATGGAGTATCTTTTACACCTTTTTCTTTTTTAATATTAAAAATATACTTTCTTTCCTGATCTTTTTGTGGGGTTTGAGATCCTGATGATGTTCTGTTACTTCTGTATGATTTCAATGTTTATAGATCATCAGCAGTATCTTCTTACTGACAGGGTTTATTAGCAACGTTATAGCACTGTTTTAAAAAATCCCAGCCTAGCCCCGATTAGTCCCTGCTTAGGTGCTAGGGTCCCCTTGTCCGCCTATGTTATTCTCCCGCTCAGCTCCGCCAGGCGCTAGGCCTCGATCTGCCGCCCGACTATCGCCTAGTTCTTTTTAGAACACTGGGTTATAGATATGGAAGAGAAATTGACTTTTTACCAATTTATTCAAAAGCTGTAAATATTTGGTGTTTCATTGAGGTTTTGCTTCTCTAAAACAAAGCCCTTGTATGAGTAGTTATTTGCATTAATTTCTTAGTGTTGATGAGTAATATTGCCTGAGTAAAGAGCCTGATATTTCTTTACTCTTATTTATTTCACACTTATATTTGCTGGAACTTTTAATGAAATTCTCAAAAATTCGGCCTGCTTGGGTTTCTTTTTATGTCCCCATATGTGGTTCCTTCTGCTCGCTTTCGTTACATTTATTTGTTTAGTCCCGTGTTTTTCTTTCCTTAAACTTCACTCTTTTTTTCGGGTCTTCGTTATGTGTGTGTGTGTGTGTTTGTACATTCGACATTCTAACTCTTTTGTCCCCATTGCAGATTAAGCGAAATTTCAACCATGAAACTGATAAGGCATCCTAATGTCATTCGCATGTTCGAGGTTAGTAATTTAACATTTTTAGACAAATTTTATTCACATTAGCTGGAAAATCGTATCACGTGCTGAGTGTTTTTCTCCTGTAGGTTATGGCCAGCAAGACGAAGATATATATCGTTATGGAATTTGTCACTGGCGGTGAACTCTTCGACAAAATTGTAAGTTCATTGTCTCCACTCTTTAAATAGATGACGATAACAATGTTATTACGAGCAGTGTAAACAAATTACGACAATGCTGTTGTTTTCTTGTTGCTAGGCCACTCGGGAGGCTGAAAGAAGACGAAGCAAGGAAATATTTTCAGCAGCTCATCAATGCTGTCGATTATTGCCACAGCAGGGGCGTTTACCATCGGGACCTTAAGGTGAGCCTGCCGTTTTAAATATTTATCCATTTCTCTATTAGTTTCTTCAAAATCACTCAATCAACATCTCGAAGACTGAAAATATACGTATATATTTGTTATCTACAGCCGGAGAATTTGCTGCTTGATGCCAGTGGAGTTCTCAAAGTCTCAGACTTTGGGTTGAGCGCCCTACCTCAGCAAGTTCGGGTATTATGCTATGTGTTTTCTCTTTAGGGATAATTACAAAACCCCAAGGTTTGGGCAAATTACAAAAAATCCATAGATGTTTCAAAATTACAAAAAGGTTTGATTATGCCTTAAATTTAAGGGGCTAACTGTAATATTTCTATAATAACAGGGGTTTTGAAATGTTTTTTGCTCAAGGGGAAAATGTAAGACGGAATCAAACCTCAAGGTTTTTTTTTTTGCAATTTTAGAAAACCTATGAGTTTTTTGTAATTAGCCCGAACATCAAGTTTTTTTTTTTTTTTTGTATCCCTTCTCTTTATGATAGCAGTGTGACAATTTTACTCAAATCTCTCATCTATTTGTATCTCTGAACTTTATAGCAACTCTATCTCAATCTTTATCTAGCAGTTATTAAAATCTGCGTAATTGAATATGAATATGATACGAGTTTTATTCCCCCTTAATCTTGTTATTAGGAAGATGGATTACTTCACACAACATGTGGAACACCAAACTATGTTGCTCCGGAGGTACGTAATCAAAAGTTGGCTCGGTTCCCATAAATTTTTCTTTTTGACTGATAATAGTGTTTTCTGAATAGCTCCTTTTGGCTCTCTGATTCTCCAGGTGATCAACAATAAGGGCTATGATGGAGCCAAGGCGGATCTTTGGTCCTGTGGCGTTATCCTTTTTGTACTTATGGCTGGTTATTTGCCCTTCAAGAATCGAATCTTATGGCATTGTACAAAAAGGTAATTTGCATTGTTATTTATGATACTAATCATTGAGTTTGTCATCTTCGTTTCAATTCTAACAAGATATGAGAATCAAACTTGGAGAGAATGATATGACGAAAATATCAGAAAGAAAAGAGAGAACTGACTGGATTTTATATGCTGTTTGTCTCAATAAATGCAAGCCCACATTAATCTTGATTTTAACTTGATTGCAGATAAATAAGGCGGACTTTTCGTGCCCTCCATGGTTCTCCTCCAGCGTGAAGAAACTAATCAAAAGAATTCTGGATCCCAATCCATCGACAGTATGTACACTCCGTCCATGCCTATTACCCGAGGCCCTACATAACCCCACTAGCAATTGAGAGACACAATATCAGAAAATTATATTGCGTGTCAATTTTTTTTTCTTTCCAAATTTCCATCTTTGAGATAAAATTAAAAAAATCTCATTTCTTTTCAAAATTAACTCACTTTTCTCTTAATGTCTCACACTTCACAATGCCCCATCCATACTATTTATTTCTCTCTCCCCCTCATATTCATATAAAGAATTTCGATAATTTCTTTTATTTATCAACATTTTTATTATTTCCCCTTAATCTTGATAACAAAAAGTATAAAATAAGATCCATATTTCCTTTTTTTGGTTCAATTTTTATTCAATTTTGGCATTATATTTTACACTACTATTTCCCAAAAAAATTCCACAAACAATCGATTCTCCAACACTCAACACAATCATTACTTTTTTCTATACATCCAACTTTCACTTTTAAGAAAAATTTCACCACTGAGAAAATGAAAGTGAACGGAATGAACTCTTTTTTTTTTTTTTCAAAGAAATCTGCTTTCTTGCACCCTCTATGTTATAATAGCCGATACCCCTTTTATGATCCAATCATAACTAGCTATGCTTTTTATACTTGAAACAGCGCATCACAATTGCTGAGGTCCTTGAGAATGAGTGGTTCAAGAAAGGATACAAGCCACCTATTTTTGAACACGAGGAAGTTACTCTTGATGATGTTAATTCCATTTTCAACGAATCAGCGGTTAGTATTCCGGTGTCACTCTCACTCTATAATTTAAAGCGCTTTTTAATATTTTGCAACTTGCAAATTAAGATCAAATTGCGTAGTAATTTGTGGTAGAAATGTGAATTATTGTTTTTTTTTTTTTTTTTTGCATCCAGGATTCTCCAAACCTTGTTGTAGAGAGGCGGGATGTAAGGCCCCTACCGCACCAGCGGCCATGAATGCTTTCGAGCTTATCTCTACCTCACAGGGTCTCAATCTCAATTCCCTCTTTGAAAAGCAAATGGTATGTCTAATTTAGAAGTTTATTTAATTGGAATTACAATCTCGAGAATCTCAAACATGTCTTGACATTTTCTCTGGCTATAGGGGCTTGTGAAACGAGAGACAAGATTTACATCGAAATGTCCTGCTAATGAGATCATCACCAAAATCGAGCAAGCTGCTGCACCTATGGGATTTGATGTGAAGAAAAACAACTACAAGGTGATTCAAATTCTTTGTATTTCACGCACGTACTACTTTCTCTCGACTCTTAACCGATATCCTCAAGGGATGTGTGTCTGTGCATTTTCTCGCTTTCCATGATGATTATGTATATTTAATTCCTTTCGTTTTTTCTATAGGGACAATTACAAAAACACCCCTCGGGTTTGGGATAACTACAAAAAAAAACAGAGATGTTTCAAAATTACAAAAAAACCCATCAGGTTTGATTATGCATTAAATTTAAGGGGGTAAATGTAGTATTTATATAAATATCAGAGGGTTTTTGATATGTTTTTAATTATGAAGGGGGAAAATGTAAGATGTAATCAAACCTCAAGGGGTTTTTTGTAATTTTCATAAACCTTTTTTTTTTTTTTTTGTTATTAGACCAAACCTTAAGGGGTATTTTGTAATTATCCCTTTTTCTATATTCTTCCATGTACTTTTTTATAACAATAATATTCTTTCATGTATTTTTATTTGTGGTAATTTTTTTTTTTTTTTTTTTTTGTGGTTAAATTGTCTTTAACCTTGGAACCTCTTTTGGTGGTCATTATTCTCAGATGAAACTCCATGGCGAAAAATCTGGGCGAAAGGGTCATCTATCAATAACAACAGAGGTATGTTATTCTAAAGAACTTTTAAATCCTCACTCAAAATTTAAGCACTAATCGGTGCAAGATGTCATCATCTTGCTTTAGAGAAGAGGTAAATATTGAACTGGTTTTCTTCTGCTAAATGCTCTTGCAGATTTTTGAAGTGGCGCCTTCTCTTCACATGGTCGAGCTTCGCAAGGCTGGAGGAGATACATTAGAATTTCACAAGGTATTGCCTTTAACATTAGTTATTACAGACAATTGTTTCATTAAATTTAGGGATAATTACAAAACACCCCTGAGGTTTGGGTTAATTACAAAAAAACCCAGAGTTCTTTGTAAATTACAAAAAAACCTTTGAGGTTTGATTCTGTCTTACATTTTTCCCCGTGATTTTCAAAAAACCCTTGACATTTACAAAAATATTACAGTTACCCGAACGAAACCTGAAGGGTTTTTTTGTAATTTTGAAACATTTCTTGGTTTTTTTAATTGACCCAACCTCAGGGGTGTTTTTGTAATTATCCCTTAAATTTAATGCCTTTTATGGTAGTCTCATGGAATAAATATATTTAGACAGTGTATATCTGTGATGAGATTAAATGATAAATGATTTATTGTGAGCTCAGTAATTGGCAACATGTTGATGTTGTTCTCTTCGCCGGTGGTTGAAAAGAAACCCCTAATGTTGCATTTCACATGATGCCACGAATTGATTTGTATACATTTTCATATAAAATTTATAATAGGTTTATTTCGTGTCCAATTTTGTTCTCTCTATTCCATATGCAGTTCTACAAGAACCTGTCCACTGGGTTGAAAGATATAGTCTGGAAAACAGGCGAAGAAGTAAAAGATGAAGCGAATAACGGTAAGCATGTCTTTGAAATATTAATTTCAATTGGGCAGTTCACATGAGGAGAGTTTTTTTTTTTAAATTCATCGTCGTGTTATTATCTTTTTTTTCCTCTTGTGCAGGTGTCTCTACGACTTGATTGGGGTCGTAGTTTCGATGTTTTTCTGCGTGGACTTAATTTACGTTATCAGTTTTTGTTTATGTTATCGGTTGTTCGACTAGTATCCTTACGACGTATTCGCAGTAACCCTCTTGTTTATAAAGTCTTTGGTGGCATATGTTGGGTTGAGGGTCCAGCTAGTATAGTATATATAGCAGTGTGTTCTTCATCCTTGAATTACTTTGCCTATGTAAAACTTGATACAATTTCAGAACATGATGCAACTTTTGTAAGCTTTGCAAGGATTAAAATGTATTTTGAACCTTACTTAAAAATATGTGTGGAGAATGGAGATTTTTATGAGATGCTCCTTTTATTTTTATTATTTTGGGTTTTTATGTTATTAGAATTTTTACTGGTATTTCCCACTATTCTAAAAATCTCCGCCTACTCCGATTTATCTCTGCTTAGGTGCTTTAGGCCCACCATGTCCGCCTATGCTATTCTTCCGACAGGTTCCGCCTAACTCCGTCCTTGTGCCTACTTTAGGTCTTAGACTCACTGTCGCGAGACTAGCGCCCGACGTTTTTTATAACACCGGTATTTCCTCATTGAAGGAGTATTGAGGATAACCCCAAGGAGTTAGCCAGTGGCATTGAGGTTGCAATTACACCTCATGGTCCTATATTTAAAACTTTGGTTATCGCGGAGTGAGGGTTGGAGTTTACCCTCCTCCCACCATCCCTGGAAGAACGGATGCCCCATAATGGGCCGAAGGATATAGGGATACTATGAGTTTTTTTTAAAAAGAAAAGAGTTTTGAGGACGATTATTAAGAGAGAGATAGATACAAAAACCTCCTTAGGTTTAGGCTAATTACAAAAATCAAGAGATTTTTGAAAATTGCTAAAATCCCTTAGAGGTTTGGTTTCGTCTTAAATTTTCTTCAAACATGTTTTTTTTTTTTCTGCAAAAACATCTTTTTTGTTTTTTAATAATTAGTCCAAACATGGGGTGATTTTTTAATTATCCCTAAATAATGCAGGAAGTGTGTTTAGAAGGAGATTATTTTTGTCCTTGAAGTGGACAGCTCGAAAAATAGTCTCATCCAATCTTTGAAATCCATTTTCAGCCAATAAATCTGGGCCAAATTGCCACGTGTCAGTTGCAAAATCGGATAAATAAGGAAAATAGCTTGAATGAGTGAGCAAGGAGAAACCCACAAACCCAACCGTCACCCCACTCCACTCCACGGCGGCGCCACCACCACCATCACCATGCTGGCAGCGGCGGCGACGGCGACGGCATTCCACTCCTCCATGTGCTTATCTTCTCCAAAACCAGAACAAAGCATCCTCCTAACAACCAAACCAAAAACCCTCCTCCACGAACACCCACTCTACCAAACAACCCACCCAAACATCTCCTTCCAATTCAAAGAAAAAATCCTCTGCCTCGAAATCATGGGCGTCGATTCGGGCCGAGCTTTATCCCAAAACCCATCTCTCCACGCCGCATCTCTCCATTCGATCCACGCCATCGTCACCTTCCTCCAATCCAAAGGCATCCACGTCAAAGATCTAGGCAGGATTTTCGGCATGTGCCCTACAATTCTAACGTCGGACATCAAAACTGACCTAAATCCAGTTTTCAATTTCCTCTCTTACGATCTGAAAGTTCCCGATCAGAATTTCAGGAAGGTGATTAACAAATGCCCGAGGCTATTAATCTCCAGCGTGAGAGACCAATTGAAGCCAGCTTTGTTCTATCTCCATAGACTAGGTTTAGAGATCTACACGCTTTGGCTTATCAGGATCCGATTCTACTCGTTTCGAATGTGGAGAAAACGCTGATACCTAAGCTGGATTACTTCGTGAGCTTGGGGTTTTCGAAAGCCGATGCGGTGGGGATGGTTCTGAGATGCCCTGGGCTGTTCACATTCAGCATTGAGAATAATTTCAAGCCGAAATTCGAGTATTTTGCAGAGGAAATGAAGGGTAAATTGGAGGAATTGCAGGAATTTCCACAGTATTTTGCTTTTAGTTTGGAGAAGAGGATAAAGCCTCGGCATATGGAGGTTGTACAGAGTGGAGTGAAGGTTGCACTGCCATTGATGCTCAAGTCCACTGATGAGGAGTTCAGGGAACTGTTGATAAGGCAAGACAGAAAGTAAATACACTTTCTTGGTTCTTCTTCTTCTTCTTTTTATGGTTGGACTTGTATATTTTTCATGGTTTGTAACTATTGTTTAATTAATGCCCTTAACACACTGTAAATGTATCATCTTTATGAAATAAGAGTTCTTTTTTTTTTTTTTTTTGAGGAAATTATGAAATAAGAGCTTAGGTTCATATGTTTATAGTGTTTTATTGGTCTCTTGATTAATATGGGTTGGACAAGAAACACTTTGTTATCCTAATTCTAGCATTATTTGCACTTAAACTTTGTCATTTAGAGCAACTCGATTGTTGAATTTTTTGTCGGGATTCCATCACGTGTATGACGACACCCTTTCGTTTTGTGCATCTTTTGGTCAATTATAGATTGTTTGATGTGTTCAATTCGAACTGTTGAGCGGTAGTGGTGGATGGTGTAACAGTGTTTTTAATATGAGTAAGTCTCATCTGAGACCGTACGAATTTAAATTTTCATATAAGATGGATCCAACTCATTTTACAAACCAAAACAAGTTAGATCCAAATTCAATATGATTTGTCACGAAATTAATCATGAGACCATCTCATATGAGTTTTTATCTATTAATATCGTATTATTATTTTCATTACTTTTTAAAATGTATATATATAATTTTATTTTAATAAAATCACATAAAATATAAATTTTATAATAACAATCATAATAAGTAAAATAACATAGGGTTTCGAAAATTTAAAACTTTTACCGGCCTCATGAACTATTTAATTTACCCAAACCCACCCCATAGGCCCATATCATTTATTTGATCCAATTCACCTATTTCCAATCATCTTGGAATTTTTTGTTCCCGGCCCACTTGACCTAATTATCTAATTATTCGAACTCGCGGTTTTTGGACATTAAACCAATCTGAAACCCTTTCTTGGGCCAGAAGAAAAGACCATTCCTATCCGGTTCGGGTCCCAACCCATTTTTCACATGGGTGCAACGCATGACGCACCGAACATTAATTACATGGCCGAAGCCAAACCACATGGCTGCAGAAATTGGTTTACCACAGATGGGCAATGGGTTCGAATTAAATCGCCGTCGTCAATCAAAGCTTTTGCACCTTGCACGTATTTCAATGTCGGCTGAATAATTTCTTCATCACCGATAACAAAAATATTTCTCGTTTTCCCTCTTTCGTGGAACCCAGCGTTTCGTTTCCTCGTTGTCTTTGACCGCCAATCGAAGAAACCAAAACCAGTGTTGGCCAACACGATTTGTCTATACGAATCTTCAAACGAGGAGCGTACGAGGGGCTTATAGGAGATGATGTCTGTAAGGGGGCTGACCCGGATATCGAGGTCGGGTTACGCCCGTCGTCGATGGGTTTACTCTTTGTTGGGCAGTAATAATAGCCTGCCATTGCTCGAGCAACCTACTCACTTTCGTTCCCCTGTTCAATCTTCCCAAGAGGTGAACTGACGCGCTTTGCTGAGTGTTTTCTGCATTATTTTTGTTTTGCAATTTTATTTGCGTTTTTTTTTTTATAGTAGGAGTTGCTGTTTTATTCGTCGAAGTTGATTGTGCAACTTGTGATGCGTTTTGGATTTTGATCCGCTTTCTAAGTCTCGAGATTTTTTATTTCTCGTTTTGGAAATTTTTACGTTTTTGGTGGAAGGTACAGTGTTAATGTCGTCTTTAATTTTATTTCTTTTTGTGGAAATTTTGTCGAACAGTTGGTGGTTGCTGATTGTATTGGTGAATGGCCAATGTAAAGCAAGCTTTATTGTGAAGTGGGTGTAATAAAAGTTGCGGTCTCAATAGTTTTTACTTGAGGTGTTATGCGGAAGTAAACTAGTTTCCTTTATACTTTTGTTTTCTATTTAATAGGATGCTTTTAAGGATTGGGAGCTAAAATATCTTAGCAGACAAGAGCTTAACTTATTGCTCTCAGAGGATTATGTGGTTAGCTTGATAATCCAACAGAATCGAAGAAAGTAACTTCATGAAATACTCATGCACATCTTGAAATCAACAAATAATTTGATGAGATCAGTACTAAAAGATAGGTTACTAGAGTCTAGACAATCATTGAACAGTATAATTTGGCTTCATATGCTCATTATGATTATGGTACGATTATTAATCATTAACGAACTGGTGCTTGCTTAGTGATTTAAAAAAAATAGCTCAAGGAAAAATCAAAATAGCTTGTTTGTTGCTTCCAGCTTCTGTGTTAGTTTACATATAACGGGTACATATAGAGCAAAAATACTAGAAGAGAAGGAAGAAAATGAAAGGTTCTAGAATCCCCATTGCATCACTCTGTATTGGAAGACATAGACAACTCTGGGAGAAATAATCTTCAATTACGTTTTTCGTGTCACTGGGTTTTCTATGGGTATGGATTTGTATACCAGCTGTTCTGGTGTTAGACAGGTACATGTTCAAATCTGACAAATAATTACTCTTATTTATGACCTTGTCATGTATTCGAGCCCCAATACAGGATATCATAGGTCTTTGCTCTCCAGTCATGGACCTCTGGCTGTTGTTATTTAGTGTGTTTATCTTTCGAGCCGTTAAAAAGTCATGCATTGTACAGTTATAATATATTTTACTGTTGTAGTTTTTGTAAGAATTTTGTTATTATCGACGCACGTGAGTTGATGACATGTTTGTGTTTCATTAACATTATTTTGATTCTATCTACTGTATTATATTTGTTTTGTTACTGGTGATTAGTAGGTTTTGGGTTGCAGAGTTATTTATTCTTGGGTTTCAAGTGCCTTAAGCAGTGTCGGGCAACAGGCTCATTCTCAGAGCAGCACCGCGGTTGAGGTTAGTGCAATTTCTTTTCTACTTGCTTACTTTTTGAAAACTTGATTTTCTGGCTTATGTTAAAATAGTTGAAGATACTCCAGTTTAACTGCACGTCTTTTCTTATCTTTCTGATATTGTTGCAGCTAGTTTAGATTGCTCCATTGTTAGCACTAACATAAAAAGCTATATGAGTACCTCAATCTTTTTTCTTCATTGACAGGAGCAACTAGATCCATTTTCTCTAGTTGCTGATGAATTGTCTCTTGTTGCGGATCGCTTAAGGTCCATGGTAGTTGCGGAGGTATTTTGATTTGTATTAATTTTGTTTTCCAACAGATTGATATGCAATGATGGTGAACTTGCACTTCTTTCATTTCTTATAGGTTCCCAAACTTGCCTCTGCTGCGGAATATTTTTTCAAATTGGGAGTTGAAGGAAAAAGATTCCGACCCACTGTAAGATCTTCATGTCCATCTGAATTCCACGCTTTCCTCAATGGTTGCAATGTTGGTTATTATAACATGGAAGATCATGTCTTAGAGAAAGTATCAAGTAAAGAAGATGCTATATGCTGTAAATAAGTGAAGTATGCCACTGGCTGCAAAATTAACAAATACACATGGTTTGATGCTTGCTTCGATGGTGTTCGAGAAAAAGTCTGGTTCACCTGTATCCTTAATAAACTTGTCTTCTCAACCTAAGGAATCCACTCACCACGTTTTACAATTAGATAGTGCTATGCTGCCAACCGCCATGAACTCACTATGATTTTCCAATCCCTTTTTAAATTCAATTTATACTGACACATCACAACGTTTAATATCTCAAAGTATGAAGAATAAAATTGATACTTAGGAGTAAAGAAGTTTATGGTATTTTCCTTGTACATGTTATGAAGTATTTTCAGTGGTCATTTCATGCTCTACTTTGTAAATATGGGACTCAATCTTCTCGTCACTATCAGCACGGGCTCATACGCGAAAGATGTGACAGAAAAAATCGTTATTAGACCATCATGTTGCATTCTTCTTCTGATGTGTGCCTTATGTCGCCAAAAATTGTGTGTGATTCATTTACCTTTCTGACCATTATATGCAGGTTCTATTGTTGATGGCAACGGCTTTAAATGTATCGGTGCCAAGGCAACTACCTGTGGCTGCGGTTGATACCTTGTCCGTGGAGTTGCGTTCAAGACAACAGTGTATCGCTGAGATCACGGAAATGATCCATGTTAGTGATTTTGCTGTCTCTCCATGGAAGCCAGTGGCCTGACTTTCCACTTTGTCTCTCAATCTTAGACCTGTCTTAGACCTGCAAACACATATGCATGCTTTTTCAACTTCTACTTAATAACTATGCCAAGTTAGACTGGGACAATCTGTTTGGAACCGTGGATATAGGCTAGCTTTATCAAGTGGGCTTGTAGTTCACGTGTAGGCCAAGACAACAATGAGACTGGAGTTTGCAACTCTTTATTCACATGCATGGATCTTTATAATCATTGCTTTAGTGCAAAGCTGATGAAGCTAGATGGTGGACTTGCTATGGTTTTTTAATGCCTGCAAATCGGGAATTGTATTCTTCTATATGTCGTCACATTGTTTATTTCCTCTTATTCACGCCCTATTCTATAGTTTCGTGGTATCTTATATTCTCTTTCTGATTTTTGTTTTGGGTCCTTCATGTTCTGAAAAAGAATACTGTTACAAAATGGATAGAGCTGACAAAACCCATTTTTATCAAAAAAATTCTGAGTATTTTGTTTAAATGGCGCGTGAACTTGAGGGTATCATTACTATAGTGCTGTGGTGCGTGAACACATGCCATGAAAGGTATGACATCTCTAATCCTGAAAGAAGCATGTTAGAGCAGTTATGTTTCTTATCTGTATGAAGCCATTTTTTATATATAGTTTTTCATGTGCATGAGTAATTGTATCTGTTTTGCACCTTTGGTTAGTAATCCCCTGTATTATAATAGGTTGCTAGCCTCCTCCATGATGACGTGTTGGATGATGCCGATACAAGGAGGGGAATCGGTTCTTTGAATTTTGTGATGGGAAATAAGGTACTTCATATTTGTCTCTTTGCACCTCCGCACGACACATATTATCCCAACGTGATTATATTGGAAAAGGAGGCAAAGTATTTGGGTTGTGCTTGGTTGTGAAAAATTTTCCAAAATTTTCATTTTGGAGTGAAATGTTTTTAGGATGTGTGATTGTTTGAGAAAAAAATGAAAATTTTTCAAAGAAAATCTCATTTTTCTCCAAAATTAACTTATTTTTCTTTCTCTTTCACATTTCCTAATACCCAATTATACTATTTATTTTTCTCTCCTCTCCCTATTTATATAAAGAATTCCAATAATTTCTTTAATTTATCACTATTTTTATTATTTTTCTCTTAATCTTATCAACAAAAGGTATAAAATGAGATCCATATTGCCTATTTTTGGATCAATTTTTTATTTTTGTTCAATTTTCTTACATTATATTTTACACTATTATTTCCACAAAAAATTTCACAAACAATCAACATCTCAAAAAGATTCTCTATCACATCAACATAATCATCACTTTTCTCTATACATCCAACTTTCACTTTTAAAAAAAAAATTCACCACTATTCTCTCAGAAAATGAAAATGAATGAAATGAAAGTACAAACAATCACAACCTTGATTTTTCAGCAGATTTATTTTCATGTTTGCTCATGATCGAGATATTGCTGCATTTTTATTATGTTAATAATGACCAGAAGCATTTATTTGCATTGTTATTTGTGCCAAAAGTATCACTAGCTTAGGCTCGAGCGAGTAGCATGGGACATTTGGAATAGATAGAAGAGAGAAGAGAGATGGGAAGGTGGTAATTTTAGGTGAAGGGGTTAAATCATTTGGACAATATCTTATTTTTTCGTCAATTTTTTTTTGGCTCTTAAATGAAAGACTAAAAGTGGCATTTCATTATTTTTGATTAGTTTTTCAGTGGACCAACTGACAATGATTATCAGTGTAAATTTTCAGATTAGTGTGGGTTTTTTTTCTTTTTTCTTTTTCGGTAATATGACCTTGGGGGGGTGTCTCTATGATTATCAGGGGCGTAGACAGGTCGCATGGTTACTCCTAGCCCAAAAATTTTTCCCCCTAGCTCAACTATTTTTTACCCTTAAAAAACAATATATATATATATAATTTTTTTCCATTTTTTTCCATAGAAAAAACGGGACAAAAAAAAATTTGGGGTGCCAGGGCCCCCCCTTGTCTACGCCCCTGATGATTATCCTTTACAATTTTGACATTCTACCAATCTAATTCATGATGATCATTTGTAGGAATGGCTTTGATTATCAATTGATTGACATCCATGCTCTTTATTTTGAATGCATCTGTGTATTGAGTTGGAATATTTGCCTGCTCAGTTATTTTTCGTATTAAATTGCAGCTAGCTGTATTGGCTGGAGATTTCCTGCTATCTAGAGCTTGTGTGGCCCTTGCCTCATTAAAAAACACTGAGGTACACTTTATCCATCAGTATTTCTTTTCCTCAGTTAGGAGATGTTTCTAAATGAGGCACGTATGATAAGGTAAAACTCAACCATATACTTGGTTAAGAAGCACACCGGAAATAGGCATGTGAAGTTAGAAGTGTGTAGTTCCCGGCATGACCACCTGGATTGAGCTGTAATTTGTTCTTTTATTATTTATGTTTCTCACTACTGCTTTGTATTTGCAGGTGGTATCCCTCTTGGCTAAAGTTGTGGAGCATCTAGTTACTGGTGAAACCATGCAAATGACAACTACATCAGATCAGCGTTGCAGGTATACTGCTCATGTGCTGGCTCGTTGGCATGTACTTTGTGTTACGTGCCATATGATAAGAATTTTCTGCATGAAATTTGAATTCTATTTGAATTTCTCTGTTGAAAACTTGTAGGGCAAAGAACACATGATATATACTACTCTCTCTCTCTCTTGCTGCCCCCCCTCTCTTTTTTTTTCTTTTCTCCTGATTATTATGATGTGTTTCTTGATGTGTTTCTTGAGCGTACTTTTATCCTCTCCTTTTTGGCTATACTTGCTATACTCATGCCACGGTTTCTTTTGGCAGCATGGAATACTATATGCAGAAGACATACTACAAAACTGCATCATTGATTTCAAATAGCTGCAAGGCTATTGCCCTTCTTGCTGGACAAACTGCAGAAGTTTCGATTTTGGCTTATGAGTACGGCAAAAATTTGGTTGGTGTTTTTTTCTTATCCGCCTCTACCCCTTTTTGTTTTCTCCCTATTAAACTGGGTTCGAGTACATGCAAATATCTTGATGGATAATATGTTGGGGGTGGGTGGTTTTAGGTACATATTATCATCCATACCACAGACTTGGCCAATTTCTTTACTTCCTTGACTCTCATTCAGGCATCACATTTTCTGCACTTTTGATGAACCTATCTCGGTAAAGAAGGTCCACTGTATGGTTTTATCCACTACTTTCATCAGTGACCATGCCAACTTTGTCTCAGCTTGTGGATGTTTACCCGTGGCCTGGAGTAATGATTTACCTATATTATACTTTAGGAAGCATTTTACAAATGGAAGATCGAGGAAATTGGATTTTCTTTCTTTTTTTTTTTGTAGAGCGCGGTTCCTTCTTGTTTTGTCTTTTTGCTGATCGTCTATGTAATATTATTCTTTACGGTAGATACTTTTCCAATTTTATGGTATAAATATATACATAGTGCTATAGTCCCACCACCGCAACATTTTTTTTAATTAATATCCACCACATTATCCATGTTGAAGCTGATTTTGAGATTCATTTCCAATTTTATCAGACTCGACTGCATTTAACATGTATAAAATCGTATCATCCTTTTTTTGTCCGCTATAGGAAGTCGTATTCCTAGCTTAAGATCTCCTTTGCATGCATGTTGCAGGGGTTGGCTTTTCAGTTAATTGATGACGTACTTGATTTCACTGGCACATCAACATCCCTTGGGAAGGGCTCCTTATCTGACATTCGACATGTACTCTCTCTGACCTTCTCTCTTTATTCTGTTGTTCTATCTGTATTAGCTTGAGCGTATGCTACCCCATTGAGGACTTCAGCTTACTCCTTTTGATTGGGCCCCATTGTTTTGTGCGTTTCTACCTTGCAAGTCTATTCATTTTGTCATGCCAATTTTTTTTTTTTTTTTTGTTAAAGCACGTGCATTTTGAGGTATGTTGGTTTGGTCTGCAATTATTTGTGAGAAAGGATCATCATATATTTGTTGTAGGTTTAGTAAGACTGGAAGTCTCAAAGATAAAGTGATGCTTAATCTTATTAGCTAGAGATGTTACATGGATCGCACCCGACGTGTTAGCCCATTTAAACCGGGAAAAAAGAGAGGGTTAGGGCCAAATTATTTTGGCACGTTTAGATCAGGACATTTTTTTATGTATAAGTAGATGGTGGACCTTTGGCAATCTTGCCGACTAATAAATTTGTATTGGGCCTAGCTCTATGTGATTAAACATTTTTTGAAGTGTACTTGTGAAAAACGACATGCCAACTCTCTTTGAAAGGTTGGATAACAAACGGAATCGCCTGAAGCTGCCCTGTCATCAAATTGATTTATCATATCTGATTGCCCAGAAATTAAATTTACATGTTGATTGCACTAAAAATGCCCTCACTATAAAATCCTAAGATGTTTAAATATTTTTGCAGGGGATTGTTACTGCTCCTATATTATTCGCAATGGAGGAGTTCCCTGAGCTGCGGGATGTTGTTGATCAGGGATTTGACAATTCTGCAAATGTGGACCGTGTAAGTTTTCCTCTGAACTTAATCATCTGCTAACAGTCACTTAATTGTTGTGCCCTCCTCATGGACCATCAAAAGGAAAAAGAAAAAGAAAAAGTGGGGGTGGGGAGAGAGTGAATACGAGTGTTCGAAATATCTTGGTTTTGTTCAACCATATCACATGTGGCTTAGACATTAATAGACTTTTGGGATAATTACAAAAAGTACCCTCGAGGTTTGTCCTAATTAGTAATTACAAAAAAAAAACATTTATCTTTCAAAATTACAATTAACCCTTTGAGGTTTGCATTTTCTTAACAAATATCTGATTGAGTTGCAATTTGTAAAATAGAGCAAGTATCAAGGGGGTATTTGTAATTTTGTAAGACAACATCAAGGGTATTTTTGCAAATAACCCAAAACTTTTTTATGTTCTAAATACATTGTCAACTTGCTTTGGCGTCAGGATTTAGTTTCATCCTCCCCTCCCCTCACTATATATATCTATATATATATATATATATATATATATATCTATATATATATATATATATGGCAATTCGACTAAAAGCTGATTTTAAAATCAAATAACAGGCTCTAGAGTATCTTGGAAAGAGTCGTGGAATTCAGAGAACTAGAGAGCTGGCAGCAAAGCATGCTAGCCTTGCCTCAGCTGCGATCGATTCATTTCCGGAGAACGATGATGAGGATGTCCAAAGGTCAAGAAGGGCACTTGTAGAATTAACACAGAGAGTCATCACAAGAACAAAGTAAGACACACAGTGATTAACTCAGGTTACGGACAAAAGACAGGTGTAGGAAAGTTTTGTTTTATTTCTTTTGTTCATGTCCTTCATTGCAACCGATGAAAATCTGTTCTATTTAATTCCATCATTATTCGATCAAGCATTATTATGCTTCCAATAAATGTCTGCCAAGTCCCAAGTAAAACACACCTGTGATAGAAGTCCTATTCAATGTAAAATATGTGCAATGCTGTAACTTTTAAGATTTTGGTAGTTGATCCACAGGATATTGAATTTATCGATCTAGGAAACTCTTTGAGCTTTTCTATGGGTTTGTCAGAATTGTTGAACCCGGTTCGTTATATATTTGATGAATTTCGTGCAACGTTACCGTCATCTTCATGTTAATACATTTGCTTGCAGCAATGTGGATTTTGTGTTGGAGCTTGGATGTTACATATATATAGGATCCAGGCCTGACCCGAATGGGATAGGCTTGCCAGCCCTACTAATTTTTGAGAGGAAAATCCGTTTAAAATGATGAAAGCTGTATCAAATACCTCCAAGCAGCAAAAAACCCCGTGACATATATAAAAAATATTACATTTATCCCCTTAAATTTAAGACAAAATTAAACTTGAGGAATGGTTTTGTAATTTTATAGCCTCTGGTTTTTCTGTAATTAGCCCTAACTTTGGAGGTGTTTTTGTAATTATCCCTAAAAAAATGATCGATTATTAAGTTGATTTTGTTGAACGATTTAACGAATGTATTTTAGTTTGATATAAATTATTTTATAGTTATAGGTCGTTGGTATTAGTATATTTGATTATTTTGATTTGATTGCATGAGCCGAAAATGAGTAATTTAAATAATTTAAATAAACGAGCTTATAGCTCAAATAACTCACTTTTTTATTGTGTGGTTCGTCAACTCTATATCTTTCGATTCTTCAAATTTATCATTTTTCCTCCAACCACTACTCCCAACTTATTAAAAAACGAGTAATTTAAATAAATGAATTGAAATATGATGGGAAGAGTTATTAAGTTTAATTTTTCCCAACCAACAAAACATAAATGTTTTTCCAACAAAGACATACAAATGAAAAAGTGAATCACAGAATGGCTTCATCAAAATTGAAAAAGCAACTCAATTGATAAGCTACTTTCTTCGCTTCGTTATTGGACACCAGAAACAGAAAGAGGAACAAAATGTCTGATAATCAAAAGTACATTACCAGCAGTATAAATGGTTCGTAATATTTGCAATATACTAAAAACAGCACACTAATTTACAACATTCTCTCGTTCTGCTTAACGTTTTCTTTTACCGGAATACTTGGGCGGTAAATTTGTACCGTCAAATCATTCATCGTCACAAGACATCTTGGGAGATAAGTGCGGACCAAGCATCCTTCGAGCATAAACACAAAGTTAAACAAGTGAATAGATCGTGGTCATTTTTCTTGTAATGTGAAGGCTAGAGGGGTAAATTGCAACTTTAGTCCCGTAATTATAGGGTGTTGACAATAATTGTCTGGTATAAATTACGATTTGCAAAAAATCCTCTGTTTAAAAACTATCAATCCCTGATTTAATTATAGGGATAATTACAAAATACCCATTGAGGTTTGGGCTAATTACTAAAAACCCAGAAATCTTTGAAAATTACAAAAACCCCATTGAGGTCTGATTGTGAGTTGCATTTTCCTCTTCATAGGCCAAAAACAATTCAAAAGCCCCTAACATTTATAGAAATATTACAATTACCCCTTAGAAAAAATAAAAACCTCAAGAGGGTTTTTGAAATTTTCAAAAATCTCTGGATTTTTTTGTATTTAGCTAAAACCTCAGGGGTATTTTGTAATTATCCCTTAAAATAATAGGGTGTTGGCAAGATTCTTTTTCAAATCCTGTTATTGTCAACCCTTGTAGATATCTACAAGACTAAAATTGCAATTTACCCAAATTAAGAAATGACTAAACTAACCTGAAGAACACAAAAACTTTCTTGGCAATGTATTTCTGTGGGATTGTTGCACCCTTTGTTGCAGCTTGTCAGGGTGCAGGCAAAACCGCGCTTTCTGATACGCTTTCTTCACTTGTGCGATTTCGGTTATATTCATCAAATGTACAGCAGACCAGCCACTATTAGGCCATAAAATCTGTAATAGTAAACAGGGCTATTATTACGCTTTGCACAATCCAGAGTTCTAAAAAGTGAGAACAAACATTATGAACTCAGATACAGAAAATTCGTTCTCACATGATGCAGAGAAGATAACAGCGATCGGATATCAGCTTCCTTGCCGGATCGACCATAACTTCATCTTTTCATCCAATATTTGCATTTCTGTATGTACCTGTGATCATGAATTACTGAAGAAATTAATAGTTATTTTGCAGAGATATTTTTTACATCCGAAGCAAGTGTCGCTAGTTGAAACGAAGTGTCATTGATTTTTTATCACAATAATAGGTAAGGTGGTGAACCTAAAAAATTTGAACAAAAATGAAGGGGCTTAAAAGCATATGATCATTGTGTAGCATAATATCACTTTAACATTGCTTAAAAGCTTATAAAAGCAAGTTAATTATTCGATGATCCTAAAATTTTAAAATTATGATCCGGAAAACAATTTTCCAAACCCTAATTCCACGTTCAAGTTGTAATAACTGGCGATATACTACAAATAATGGTGGCGATTACGCACAACCAAATGTGGGTCAAGAGAAGTTATAATTCACATTCATGAAATTATAATTCACATTCATATGAAAAAGCGCGTGATCAAAGTTGAACTGTCGAAGTATGCCATGGTACCGTGTATTCAAATTGTTGTGTTTCTTCTTCAGCAGCCCATTTTTGATCCTACAAAATGAGAGACAGCAAAAGCAAGGCTGAATAAAGCATTTAATGCATTCAGATGAAAATTCCAAAAAACAATCTGTATATCGTCCTAGCATAATATTTAGGGATAATTACAAAAACACCCTGAGGTTTGGGCTAATTACAAAAAAAACCCAGAGATTTTTGAAAATTAAAAAAACCTTGAGGTTTGATTTCGTCTTACATTTCCTCCTTCATAAGCAAAAAAACATATCAAAAACCCCTTGATAATTATAAAAATACTACAGTTACCCCCTTAAACTTAACACAAAATCAAACATGATTGGGTTTTTGTAATTAGACCAAACCTCAGGGTGTTTTGTAATTATCCCTAATATTTAACTGACAACATACCAATGATCCAAAACTATCTGTATGCCCCTCCGAAACTTGATGTCCGTTCAACATTTCTGCATAAAAACCACCCAATAAGGCGTAATCAATATCAGTATCGCATATTTTTCGAAAGAAGGCGAAACTCACTGGAACCTTGGGCGGATTTATGTGTCCCACATTCTTGCATGACGCATTTACTCTCTTCCCGGCACGGTGTTTGGAACTTCTCTTTCGCCAAGCGATCGCTTCATCTACACCGTTCGATTCACATGTCCCTTCTCTGTAGTAATCAGAATTGATCTCAATTACATAGGAGCTCATGGCTTCATCTTCCTCTTCATCCATGGAATCCTCCCTGAATTTCGCCCTCCATTTCGCGTTTTTGGCCCGACGAGTGGCAAACCGAAGAAACTGCTGATGACGGTGAGTTGACTTCCATGTCGCCTCCAGACACTCTGAAACTGCCGTTTGACATCGGTTCTAAAACTGATAGTTTCCGGGACCAATTTCTTCGGTTTAATCCAAAAGGGCAATGGTTTTCATTATTGTAAGAGGACTGATTGCCTGAAAATGGTGGCATCATATTTTGTTGTCTTTGGTTATCTTCATGCCCCATTCTAGTTGAAAACCAGCCAGACCTCACATTTATTGGCCTGAAAATAATGGACAATTTCAGTATGTATATCATTTTTCACTATCTGGATTTCCAAGAGATTAAGAGTTGGGAAAAAAAAAAAACATCAAATTTACAAACACTGTAAGAATGCAATTATCATTTAACATTGTAAAAAGGGATAATTATGTACAAACCCCTGAAGTTTGGGCTAATAACAAAAAAATCCAGAGCTTTTTGAAAATTACAAAAACACCTTAAGGTTTGATTCGACTTACATCTTCTACCTTCATAAGCAAAAATTATTTCTTAAACCACCCCGATATTTGTGGAAATATTACAGTTAACCCCTTAAATTTAAGACAAAATCAAACCTGAAGGGGCTTTTGTAATTTTGAAACATCACTGGATTTTTTTGTAATTAGCCCAAACCTTGGGGTGTTTTTGTAATTATCCCTTGTAAAAATTTGACGGTCATACCTTTCGTGTATTCCTTTCGGTGATTATTAAATATTAAAGCGGCATATCAATTATCATTTCATACATTTTGTATGAATGCAAACATTTAACCCAACAAATTAAAATTTACAACACATATATGTACCCATGTTACAAACCACCAAATGATGCATCTTTCATAAACATGCCAAAAATCCTTATACGACAAGTCGTCGGATTTTGTCCACTTCTCCATAGCAAATTTAAATGTCTACTTTGCCCTTTTTCCATTTTAAGAACCAGTCCATTTTCGGTAATGAGACACATGACTCTGAGTACCATGAAATGTAAAGCATCAATTCTTTTAAAATAGCCCAAGTAACTCACCAAAGAATAATACACCAAAGCGAAAGATATGACCATCAATTTTTAGTCAAAATGGTTAAAAAACATGATTTTGAATCAGATAAAACCAAGGGTCAGGCATATCAGACAACAGACAGAAAACATTAAACCAAGAATATTAAAAGGGATAATTACATAAAAATCCCTGAGATTTGGACTAATTACAAAAAACCCAGAGATTTTTGAAAATTACAAAAAAAACCTTAATGTTTGATTCTGCTTACATATTCCCCCTTCATAAACAAAAATATTTCAAAACAAAATCCTTATATTTGTAGAGATATTATAGTTAACCCCTTGAATTTAAGACAAAATCTAACCTGAGGGCCTTTTTGTAATATTGAAACATATCTGGATTTTTTTGTAATTAGCCCAAACCTTAGGGGTGGTTTGTAACTATCCCTATTAAAAATTAAAACCAGGAGCCCACCTGAGTTTCGAAGCAAAAACCGAAACGTCGTCGTACCCATCACCAGAAACCGCCGGCCGAGAGGGCTGAGCTCCTCCGAGCTCAGTACGGACGAAGAACTCGCCTTTGACCTCGATCTTGACCTAACCACCCTTTCATTTTCCCACCCAAATATATCACTATAAAACCCATTATTATTATGTTCGCCCCTGCTTTTTTTGACCCGGGATCCTAAATTCCGGCAAGCTCCGCCCGCTCCTCCCGACGGCCGCCGTCTCCGGAGGCCGGAAAACCTCCTCGTAAGAGAAACTCGACGATGACCTAATTGGGAGGCCGGTGGAATATTGGCGGGAGAGAATAGTTCGAGGGGCCCACCGAAAACGTCGCTAAAGTCGTCGGGGTTTAGAGGGTCGTCGGAAAGGGGATTTCTCCGGTGGGACTCCGTGGATCGCCGTGGAGGGTAGTTTGGAATGTGCCGCGTTGTTGTTGGTGGTGGTGGTGGTGGTGGCGCTGTGGGCATACCCATCCTCATTCTCCAAGACTCGTCCATTTTTTGAATTTTCCGGCGGGTGGT
>JABTTQ020002420.1:0-50000 GCA_016081115.2 Rehmannia glutinosa
CTTCCTCAATCCTGAAACTCGAAGGAAATCGATCCAACACAAGTTGTGAAGGAAAGACAACTTCAAATCTGTTGAGGAGAAAAATTTTGAAGAAATTAAAGGGGTCTATTTTCCAAGCTTAGATTGTAGAAAGGTTCCAGGTCGAACCATTATCAAGTTTGTTGGAGTGCTTCGTGATCAAATCCAAGAACTTGATAAGTGAGTTCAAGTAGCAAGCGGCCGCCTGTGAAGAAGTCGAATCGCAAAGCAGCAATTTGTGTGATCAAGGTTGTCTCTAGACTATTCACCACTTTGTAAACCGATCGTTACATAGTGGATTCTTCGAGGAGTTAGATAAGAGAGGATTAGAAGAATTACCCCATCTTCGAACCTCTATAAAATATTTGTGTCATTTACTTTCAAAGAAGTTTACTTTCCGCATATTTACATTATATCTCATTGTTACATTCATAATTGTTATCCAACCGATAAATAACCTAGTGCTAAGAATCAAATGTTAAAAAACAAACTTAAAACAATTATAAGGGTGTTATGTCTTCCGTTGTTAAAAACCAATCACCCAAGTTAAGTATTTGGCTTGAGCGTAAAAGTTATACTATCAACAACTCTATCGAAATGCATTGAGTGGGTAACTAGTCAAGAGTCAACTTAGTCGGCCCATCAAGAACACAATCGTTTGAAGTCAACTCTGTTGAATTATTTTAAAAGGACTAAATCAAAATTTGGTTAGGTTTATTCAACCCCTCTTCTAAACCTTACTTCACACTCCTTGGGACCTACAAGTGGTATTAGAGCGGTTGGTTCATTGAGCCTTCTCGTGACCGGTTCTTGAACTAGATCTCTATCTTTTCAAAAGTTTTTAAACACCGTATTTCAAATCTTTCATTTTAAGCAAAGTTATTATCATGGAAGCAAATCGACACGCATTCCTATGTTCACCTTTGTTGAAGAATTTGATGATTGGAAAATTCGTATGCAGACTCATCTATCTACATTACATGATGAAATGTGGCTTGTGATAGAGGATGGGCCACTACAAATACTAAAAGTGAACAAATTTGTAAGAAGAGCAAAGTGCGGTGAAATTTGAAGGAGAAGAAGCATTCTTTCAAGTAAGACCACCATAGTTGAAAAACCAAAGACCGAGTGGAAAAATGAAGATAGGAAAAGATACAACTTGGACAAAGTGGCCAAGGACATACTCTACAAGACATTGGATAAAGCAATGTTCCATAAATTCAAATCTTGCAAATCTGCAAAAGAAATCGGAATAAACCGACTTTAATTTGTGAAGGATCGAACAAATTTAAGAAAACAAACTATCTGTTGTTGTTCAAAAATTTGAAAATTTAAAAATGCTTGGTGAAACCATGGATCACCGGATGCCGATTCACCGAGATCACAAATGAGCTTTCGACTTTTGGGAAGGAATATACACAAAAGAAAATGTGTATGAAGATCTTAAGAAGCCTCCTACCGAATGGGAAATGAAGACTATGGCCCCGAGACATTCAATGGACCTCTCAAGAATATCCAATCATGAGCTATTCTCAAATCTCAAAGCCTATGAGTTTGATCTCGAGAAGAAAAGAGCAAGATGAGACAGTGCATTGATGGCTAATAATGGAAAGAGAGTGAACAAAGAAAGCCATAGACAGGGAGGAAATTACCCTAATGGTCAAAATTCAACAAGTTCTTCAATAAGAACTATAAAAGAAATAAGGGTGAGACCTCCGAAGACATTCAACTCCTTCCAAGTCAAGGGAAGAAAGCCACCCATGAGAGCCGAATATCAAAGGGTTGAATATCGAGAGCCGATAATCCAAGAACGAAAAAGAGTCGATCAAAGAGCCGAAAAACCCGTGTTGGAATTGCAGACAACCAGACACTTTGCGCTTGACTGCTCCTATCCACCGAACCAACAAATATAGGAATGAGGAAGATAGAAAAGTCTTGAGAAGAAGAAGACAGGAACAAAAGAAAGCCATGTTAGCTGCTGAGACTGCTGAGATAGTCAAATCCAAAGAAGCAGCAGACTCGGGGAGTAGTGAAGTTGACTACTCGGTGACTCGATGAAGAGACTATGATTTGCCTTATGGCAAAAGAACGATTAAGAAGATGAGATACACTCTAACTCATCTCATTCAGACTCAATGATAGTGATTGTGATACACATACTTCATCATCCACTCGATCTTTATGCTTCATTAGGCAAAATGATGAAAGATTTTGAACACATAAAATCCTCACACACAATTCTAAATGAGGAAAACAGCCATGACTTAAAAGCCCAAAACTCACGGTGACTAAAGAGTGAATACTCGAGTCATATAGCCGATGAGAACACTAAGTCAAGGTCGAAAATGCAAAGATCACAAACAGAGTTAGCCGCTATAGAAAAGAGGGAAAAAGATCTCAAAAATGTGTTTGCCTCATTTACAAAGGCATCCAAATCATTGGATGATCTTATCATAAGTCAAAAAGAATGTGGCTATAAAGACAGGCATATGATTTAATTCCTTTGTGCACAATAAATTCCAAGAGTGATTTTGGAAAAAGGATCTTCAAGCAATGAAGCATCTCAAAAATCCAAAACACCAAATTTTACACCCACATTCACTCCAAAGCACAATCACAAACAAACTGGCCTTGGATACAAAGAGAAAGGAAAATGACGATTGAGTATCGAGAGGACAAATGAGAAGAAATCCAATGAGTTCCTCAAAGAAACTCCAAACAGTAAAATATTATGTGAAAAGCAAATGAGCTACCTTAAAACCCGTAAATTTCATCGAGAAACACACATGTTGGGATGGTAGAAACTATCCAAACTATGATGATTGGACTAATGTGAAACATCAAAGAAAGACCTATGGAATACAAGCCAAGATGGTAAAGACCTAAAACTCAAAGAAAGGTCATTCCAAAGGCAAAAGCGCTATTATCAAAGACACATACGCACCCAAGCACTACACTCAAAAATATCGCAACTATCCCAAGAAATCAATTGCTAAAACACAAACACAGCATACTGAGACAAAAGAGACATTTGTTTGAACCTAAAATCCCCAAGCAATTTGCTAATGTACACTATGATTATGGAACCGATAGATGACAACCTTTACAAGAAAGTCTTTTGGCTATAGGTAGGTTGGATCATCTTATATCACTAACCCCTCAAGACCCGGACAAGTATGGGTACCTAAAAACCGATTTCCTTGATTGCAGGTTCGAGGAATAGCTAAGTGCCAAGGAACCTGGTACATGATAGTGGTTGTTCGCACATATGACAGAAACAAGAAAAACCTATAAAGATTCAAGGAGATTAGAGGTGCAAAAGTCATATGTGGAGGAAATGAAGCTCCGAGGAGGAAAGCAAAAGGCAGATGATCTATCAAGAAGAATAGATTGGAAATCACAGATGTTGCTTATGTTGAAGGCCTCAACTTCAACTTGTTAAGCATCGCCCAACTCGTGATAAAGGCTACAATGTTGGATTCAACATGGGAGTGTGCCGATCAAAGATCCGAGTCAAATGAAATAGAGTCGCAAGGATCAAGACAGAAGAATATGTATGTGGTAGATTGATCTATCTACACCAAGCACTTGTCTCGCTAGCAAAAAGAGTACACCAATCAAGTTGGTTGTGGCATAAGAAAGTTTGAGTCATCATCGAATTTCAAGACAATTAACAAGCTTGCAAGGAGTCATCTTGTAGAAGGATTGTCGACTCGAGTGTACAAGAAATAAAGTGTATGTGATGCATGCCGGATGGGAAAGCAAATAAAGTCTTCATTCAAGGATAAGCCAAGTCCTTCTTCAACAAGGATATTACATCGTTGCATATGGATTTATTTGGTCCATTGAGCCACCAAAGACATAAGTGGAAAGAAATACACATTGGAGATGGTAGATGACTACTCAAGATATACATGGACAATCTTCATGTGTAAAAAGAAGGAAACTTTGCGAAGTTACCTCGGTGATGAAAAGAGTTCAAAATGAAAAGAGTCAAACCATTATTAAAATAAGATCGACAGAGGAATCGAGTTTTTCAATGGGATAATAACTCAAGATTGTGTTGAAAATGGAATTGCTCATGAGTTATCAATCGCAAAAACTCCACGTGAGAATGGAGTGGTGAAAGAAGAAATAGAACTCTCAAGGAAGTTCGCAAGGACCATGTTAGTCAAGTTTGGATTACCTAAGAGATTTTGGTGAAGCCATTAACACAACATGTTATACTCAAAATAGATGCATGATCAATAGGCAATTGACCAAGACTCCCTATGAGATTTGGACAGGAGAAAGCCAAATGTTGGATATTTGAGAATATTTGGATGTAAATGTTTCATCCATAACAATGGCAAAGATAATTTAAAGGCTTTTGATGCTAAAGTCGATGAAGGTATCTTTTTGGGATACTCAAATTTGAGAGTAAAGCCTATAGAGTCTTGAACAAGAGGACTATGGTTACGAAGAGTCTATCCATGTGGTTTTTGATGAACCAAATGTAAATGGAGAAGACATTGAAGAGTTAATGATAAGTGAATTAGCTAACTATGCAAAAGAGTCCGTATGTTGAAGCGGTAAGAGCAATCAACCGGATGAAGATGAGATAGCTGAATCTCAAAGACAATTTGGAAAGTCTACAGCTGAATGAAAATGAAAGAGTTGTTCAAGACAACTCAGCTGCGAGACGGCTAAATCCCGCAGACTTACTCCAACCTGATGTGAGATGGCTGAGACACCATCCACCAAAGTTAGTTATGGAGATGTTAGAGATGGCATAAGAACAAGATCCGAGCACAACATGAAGCTATGTTCACTTGTTTTATTTCCCAGATAGAGCCTAAAGATGTGTCTCAAGCATTGCATGACACACATTGGATTCAAGCCATGCAAGAAGAGATGAATCAGTTTGAAAGAAACAAAGTATGGTAATTAGTGCAGAGACCAACCCATCAAAATGTTATTGGCACAAAATGGGTTTTCTTAAACAAGATGAATGAAGAAGGAAGGATCAGTTGTAAGAAACAAAGCAAGATTGGTAGCCAAAGGGTATTGCCAAGAAGTGGGTATAGAATTTGATGAAACTTTTTCTCCCTGTTGCAAGATTGGAAGCAATAAGGATGTTTCTTGCTACACATAAGAGCTTCACGTGTAGCAAATAGATTTGAAGAGCGCATTTCGAATGGATTGTTAAAGGAAGAAGTTTATGTTGAACAACCTCCGGTTTTGAGCAGAAAACTATTGGAGATAAAGTCTACAAGCTCAAGAAAGCATGATATGGATTGAAACAAGCACCAAGAGCATGTTATGATATATTTTCTCAATTTCTAACTGACAATGGATTCACCAAAGGCAAAGTTGATAGAACATTCTTCAGAATTCAAGATGGAGAGAGTATACTGCTTGTTCAAATATATGTGGATGACATCATTTTTGGTTCCACAAACAAAGAGTGTGTGGCAAGTTCTCAAACCTCATGCAAGGTAAATTTGAGATGAGCATGATGGGAGAGCTGGGTTTCTTCCTAGGACTTCAAGTCAAGCAAATGAAGGATGAAACCTTCATAAGTAAAACAAAATATAGCAGAGATTTAATGAAGAAATTTGGTATGGAAGGGAAGTCTTATGTGAAAATTCCAATGAATACATCACCAAGATGGACATGGATGCGAGATGGCAAAGTGTTGATCAAACCGATATAGAGCACTCATTGGATCATTGCTCTATCTAAGCAAGCAGCGTGCCGATATCATCTTTGGTCGGTGTATGTGTAAGATTTCAATCTGCACCAAAGGAGAGCCACATGATTCGTAGCTAAGAGAATCCTAAGATATTTGAAGGATGCCAGGAAGTTGGTTTATGGTATCCAAAGGAAGGTGGATTCAAGATAATTGGTTACTCGGACTAAGACTATCTTTGGATGTAGAGTTGTGGGAAGAATACCTCGTGTACATGTCAAATGCTTGGAAATAGATTGGTTTCTTGGTTCAATAAGAAACAAAATTCAATTGCCACATCCACACCAAGCAGAGTACATAGTTGTGGGCGTTGTTGTGCCCACGTCTTATGGATGAGACAACATCTAAGAGATAATGATATTGAAGAAAAAGAGATTCCAATTATGTGTGATAACACTAGTTCTATTACAATCACTCGAGAATCTCGTGTTGCATTCCGAACAAAGCATATTGATGTCGATATCATTTCATAATAGATCATGTTGAAAAGAAATACATCACCTTAGAATACATCTCAACCGATAAATAGTTAGATGATATATTCACAAAGCCTCTATATGAATCAAGATTTGAAGAGCTCAAGAATGAGTTAGGGTTAATTGAGTTGAGTTGAAACTCGGAAGATTCAACCAATAGAGAAAGAAGATGAGAAAATAAAAGCGAGCAAGTTTCACAAATTCACCCAAGTGAAACAAGTCTTATCGGGAAGTGAGTTGTATCAAGTTAGTTGAGAGCCGAGTTATTTAATGAGACGAGAGAAGCGAGTTGAGTCATGTTGGATATAAGTGAATCATTTATGAGCTAAAATGACAGAACGCATTCGTTTTAATTGAGCCGAATATTTTTAAGGATAACGTCGGTACGTAATAATGACGGTCACAGTATAAAAGCCGCACAAGATATGCCATATGATTGGGTATAAATGTTGTTGCATTTAATGTGGGGATTTAAATGTGGTGTTGACATTTTAATCTTAGCCGTTGATTTTGATCAAAAATTTCAAAATCCAAAATATGTCCTTTCATGACCTTTATATACGGAACTTTGCACTTCTCTCCTCACGCAAACTGTTCATCTTCAAGCAAAGGAAGTGTTTTTTCTCTCGAAACCCGTGCGAACCCTAGTTCTTCTCAAGCAAGTTCTCTTTATTTCGATCGGTAAAAACGCCCGAAAAATGACCCCAAAGTACGATTTTGTGAAGCTTTCAAAGCAAATCCACACCGGTGCCTCGGTGGATTTTGACGGGATGATCAAACAGGTGTCGATGAAACCCTGGTTCGTAAGATAGCCGCGATGTTAGAGAAGTCCAGCCAAGCACTTTTTGACAATGGAATACTCTCACACGCCTCGAGGATGTAGTTATGTTCTACGTAAACACGTAAGTGCAGACGATGAAATCAAATCTTCCGTCCACAAAGAAGGTCATAAAACTCATTGCAAAAGACTTTGTTGAGCACTCGTTTGTTTCCCTCGGAGGGCTTGACGGGAGATCTATGAGGCCGATGTCGACTTAGCCGCTTTGCTTGGAAGGAAGTTGCCAAGTCGTAGTATACTACGAAAGTGGTCTATATGGCCAAGAAAGATCAATCAAGGACGACTATCACAAGCTAATGGATGTCGTCTCGAAATGCATTGACATGAAATTTGGAAGCTTCAATCACCGTCAAAACTAAGTCGATCGTGATGGCCGCGATCATGCATAGAAAGAGGGTTAACTGGCTGAGTTTGTTTACGCAGACGCCAAAATGTGTTGAACAGACCTTCAAGAGGATGAGTCCTTTGGATGCTCATTGGGCTATGGCTTTGTGATTGGTCATCTTATGGAGGTAAAAGGCATTGCTCTTCGCCATGGCAAGCCTTTCCACGTGAACAAGAAGATGTTTAGTGGCAAATCTCTCCGGTGCCCCGGTAAGAGAGCTCATGCTAAGAAAGCCGACAGAGGGGGAATCGGTGACTCGAAGACTACGGCCGAGACCCTCCCCCGAAGAAGAGAGCTGCGGCATCCAAGCCCGCTCCTACCCCGTAGGGAAAGCCAAAGAAAGCATTCGCTCCCGCAAAGAAAGTCCAGCACTGCCCATGCAACCGAGTCTCGCCCCAAGCAATCGAGACTCCTATCTCTCGGCAGCAAATGAGATAGAGGAGGAACACCATATTCCCTCCCCTATCGTAAAGAAGAAGAGGAATGCCAAGTCAAGAAAGGCACCGCTTTAAGAAAAGTCCAAAAGCTTTCACTTTTGAGGAACATGAGGATGTTGAGCAAGAAGTTCCTCTGCTCCCATCCAGGAAGAGGAGGCTGCTCGCACGATCCGAGCTTGAAAAGACAGTTGAATCCAAGATTTCACTCGGTAGGAGAAAGCAATCGAGATCGGCGGTGATCAAGAAGAGCGATCTCCGGAAATTGTTGATGAATGGACCCGCCGGGCCTTAGCGGTTGAGAAGTTGGAGATGTAGCAAACATTGCAGAATCAAAGCCATGCATGAGCAACGTTTGTTAGAAGGTCCAGGAGAGTCATCTCAAACTCTTCTCGCAGATCGATCATCCGGGAGTGGCACATCGATTGCGCCGGACATTTGCCGCAGCCATGTCCCCGTGCAATCGAGGATGGCTCCAAGGGAGGCGATGAAGTTGGGAAGTTGGACACCCAAGCTAAGCCAATCCATGCACAAGGTATTCTCACACCTGCCCCGGTGGCTGAGCACTCAATGGACGAAGTCGCGTTTCTGGAACAGAGTGACCCCACAATCATTGACTCAGCTGGTGAGCCAACTGAGGAGGAAACTCTCTCCACCACAGCCGGGTTGGAGGTCGCTGTGGGAGACACGTCAATGGTATTAGGAGGCGAAGGTGAAAAAGAACTTGAAAAACAACAGAGTGACATTGACGAAGCTCGGATAGTTAAGTCTGTCTCAGCTGAAATGTCTACTGCTTTGAAGGCCAATGACGCTGTTATCACAGTTGAGGCAAAGGATGGTGAAGCCCCGGGAGTTAACACTCTGGGCCCTGAAAGTGCAATCCTAGGGTTGAGACTCCTTTGGATGCCAATGTCCAAGACCCTAAGGCGGTGAGTCTCTGTCGAAGGGAGAATAGAAGACCCTAAGATAGTTGAGACCGTCGAAGGGACCGTTGAAGGCCCCGCAGCAGAGAGACCGGGGTATTGAAGGCCAACGGGAGGTTGAGACTTCCCTTGGTAAAAGTGCTGAAACTGAGAACATCCCTCAATTTGAAGGTGCTACCACAGAAGAAGTCATTGGTGCCCTTCAAGACTCCCAAGAAAACATTGACACATCATTTTTGGGATCGGAAGATGAAGTAGAGTCCAATCAAATCTCAGAGGATGTTCACAAATCTCAGAGCCAAGTCTGTGAAAAGACGGCTCCTATGAGATTTAATTTTGATGATGAGCCAACTCCACAAGTCTCATCATCCTCCGATGAAGCTGATGATACAACAGAGGACAAGATAACTCAATTGGAAAACCCACCGAGATCGAGGAAGTCGTTAAGACAAAATGAGGCTCGCCACCGGGCAACCTATCTCAAATGCCCTAGCCGAATCGAAAGTCATCTGCGTTGCAGCTCTCACAAATGCAATAAGAACGACTCTTTCGGCTCGATCACAGCTCCCCACAATCGTGACCACCGCGATCAAGCTACCATGATCGAGGCATCGAGAGTTGAATCAATTCATCTAGAACACGGGAAGCGCGGCGAAAGCAAAAGACAGAGATCCCCCGTGTTCGCGATGATGTTTTTGAGGAAGACTTTCCTTTCACAATTGAATTCCCATACTTAGAGGTTGAATCGCCAGGGAATTAAGGAAATATATAGTCGCGAAGAGCTATCATCCCCGGATACGATTGTTCCAATGAACTTTGACTTTGATGTAGAATGGCTAGCGGTAAGTCTCCGCCTCCACGGTGAGTTTTGACAAACTTTCAAGACTATCTGCGAAGAGATTGAAAAATAAAACGCCATCAAGCATCTTTGGATCTCCTCCTCGACCATCGTGATGCCACCCTCACGCCGATTTACGAGGATTATTGTGTGCATCGGGGAATGGGATGCGCAATGTATAGCATATCGAAGAGAATGAAGGAGTACATCGAAAGGATCAATCGATCCGTAAGTCGAGATGGAGTCGCGCAACATTTCCACAAGAATGAAATTACCGTGACTCGAAAATTCCATGAATGAGAAATTCAATCTTCTCATGGCCGATTTGAAGGTAGTCTCACCAGTCTAAGGCAACACACTAATTTCAGACAACAGTATGATGCGGCCGACTCAAGCACAACTCCACTATCACCGATCGACTTTATCCTTAGTGGGATGTTCCTGGGATACCTCTCTCCTTTGATGATGCCAAAAAGGGGAAGAGGAGTCCCACAAGGGCTTGAAATAAGAAATGTCAAGAAAGGCGAAGAATTGAAGGGGAAAAAAGTTTGAAGGATATGAAGTCGATGTTCATTTGAAATCCTCATTAGGTCAAGTCACACCGGTGATATTCTCAAAGAAGCTACCCATGAAATTACCTATTGAGAAAGATGCACGGTGGCCATGAAAGATAAGAGAAAGGTCATTGAAGCTGCATTTGAAAAGGTAGCTGAGAATACGTCAGCAAGAGTGGAAGAACTATTGAAGCAGCATGGTGGTCTACTAGCAGGATTAAAAAACGTCATGATAGAACCCCCCCCAAAGAAGTAATGCCGGATGCAGGATCTGAGCTCAGATCTATGGAAGAATTTCAAACCTTGGAAGCTGAAGACTACTTTGAAGGAATGACCTTGACTCAAGCCTAGGAGTTGTACTGGGAAAAAGGCCTGGAAGTGTGCAACCAAGCTGAGAAGCAGCAGAGTGCAAGCAGTCACTCAGTTGGTAAGATCAAGGCTCCTGTACAATATACTCCTAGAGGAAGAGGAGCTGAGTCAAGAAAGGGAAGACAAAGTGGCACTGGAAGAAGTTTTCAATCTCGGCCTAAGCCAAATGATGTCACTTTTGTGGACCCCCGAGAAAAGGGGAATCACATATCATGGCCATGACCATCTTGCAAATTTAGAAGTCGCTCGAAAAATAGAAGAAGCGAGAAAGAGGATGGCAGAAGAAAGTGCCAGAGCAACCCCTGAGTGGGAAGAAAGGCAACAAATGGATGACCGTGTTGCAAAGCGATCTTATGAGAAGAAGAAAAGAGAAGAAGAAGAAAAGAAAAGGCAGAAAGGCATGATGAGGAGGAGGAAAGAAAGAGCAAAATAGCCGATTCGACAGGAGAAGAGTCGATGAAGAGAGAGGAAGAAAGCAAAGAAAGGCGTTGAAGTGTTGCTGCAAACCCCTTCGTGTATTTTTGTGTAAATACATCTACGTAAGTCTTCTAGTAATAAGCTTAGTGAATTTCCCTGTAATTTTACTCTTTATGTATCTTAGCTTAGATATACTATGTTTTGACATATATACATTTTTATTGCTCGATACCGAATGTAAGCAAATGTAAAGGACAAGAATGCTATGATCAATAAAAGATCTATTTTAAGCATACATTCTTTGTTACTACATTGTCTGTACGTATCTTTGTTGTTTACTTTCTTTGAATATTTTTAAGTTTTGGCATCATCAAAAATGGGGAAATTGTTAGGAAATTTATTGAGTAGATTTTGATGATACCATGTAAAACATAAACTAGAATTTGGTACCCCATTTTCCTTGTAATTTGTGTTGTAATAGATAAATTTGGAAAAGCCGAGTCAAGCTGACTATGTCAAGAAATACAAGAAGTCAATCATGGATTGGATTGAAGACTCGTTGTGTGTCGGTGAGTATGGCCAAGAAGGAAGTCAAGGACTCGATCAAGGAGTG
This sequence comes from Rehmannia glutinosa, assembly GCA_016081115.2. Lineage (NCBI taxonomy): Eukaryota > Viridiplantae > Streptophyta > Magnoliopsida > Lamiales > Orobanchaceae > Rehmannia > Rehmannia glutinosa. The sequence goes on from JABTTQ020002420.1 coordinate 11,597, forward strand.
TCGAGGAACAATCAGAAGAAGTGTCAATCAAGTCAACTCAAGAAGCCAAGTCTCAAGTTGAACTCGATACTGGTTGAGTTATCCAACGACCGAGCCGACTCAAGTCACCTAGGGTAAAGACAAAGAATCTAGTCAAGACAACCGACTTAGATCCGTTGATTAAAGTTAAGAATATTACTCAATATAGTAATATGTCAAAGTTGTCAGGTCTAAAGTGTTAGTCCCAGTATTGTGCAAAAGGAATAAACCAATGGGAAACACTGCACCTTGTGTCAGGCACCTGCAATGCTGCGAAGACATTTAATACGAGAAAGTGTCAACATCAAGGATCGCAGATCAAGACAAGCCAACGAACAAAAGTGACCTTTGAAATTAGCCTATCTCTTCAACGGGCAAAATTTCAAATGTACACTATAAAAGGCTGAGGAAGTTATTGAGAAGAGCAGACCTGAAACATGAACAAGCAAGCAATATTCGAGCATTTAACCTGCAATATTCTCATAAACATTCAAGCAAATTTCTCAAGCCTGAAACTCGAAGGAAATTGATCCAACACAAGTTGTGAAGGAAAGACAACTTCAAATCTGTTGAAGAGGAAACTTTTGAAGAAATCAAAGGGGTCTACTTTCCAAGCTAGGATTGTAGAAAGGTTACCGGTCGAACCATTATCAAGTTTGTTGGAGTGCTTCGTGATCAAATCCAAGGCAGCTGCCCTGTGAAGAAGCTGAGTCGCAAGAGAAGCCAATTTTGTGTGATCGGGCGTCGTCTCAGATCGTTTCACCACTTTGTAAACCGATATGTTACATAGTGGATTCCTCTAGTAGTTGGAGAAGAGAGGATTAGAAGAATTACCCCATCTTCGAACCTCTATAAAATATTTGTGGCATTTACTTTCAACAAGTTTACTTTCTCGTATATTTACATTGTATCTCATTTGTTATATTCATAATTCTTGCCCAACCGATAAATAACCTAGTGCTAAGAATCAAGTGTTAAAAAACAAACTTCAAACAAATCTAAGGGTGTCAAGTCTTCCATTGTTAAAAACCAATCACCTAAGTTAAGTATTTGGCTTGGCAAAGCGAGTTATACTATCAACAAGCTCTACTCTATCGTGCATTGAGTGGGTAATTTAGCCGAAAAGCCAACTTAGTCTGTCCATCAAGGACACAATTGTTTGAGTCAACTCGTTGAATTATTTTAAAAGGACTAAATCGAAATTTGTTTAAGGTTTATTCAACCCCCTTCTAAACCTTACTTCACACCCTCGGGACCTACATGCTTGGATTTGGAGAGACAACTTGTGTTTGCAATCTCCGAATATGGGTTGGTGAATCGTACTATGCAAGCTCGTTCAGAAGATTGCGGCCCCGTTATTGAAACAACGTTGCACGAGCTCGGGGGTGGCGTCGATACATTCACGATAGGTGCGAGCGATATATCGCTCTGCAGAGGACAATGACATTGATTTTGTCGGGATTTGATCGATGGAGGCGTTGTAGAATCCGGTGGTGCCGATGTTGGCGGAGAGGGAGAAGATGAGGGTGTTGAGGTTGGCCTGGTAAGTGTTGTTGTTTGGGTAGGTTTTAGTGTTTAGACAATTTGGCCGAGATTTGGCTAAAGATAAACACAACAACATGTTGAGGAGAAGTGTTAACCATTTTGGAGCTTGGGAGTTTGGCTCGACATGGTTTAAACTAAAATTGGATGTAATTCGATATGGGCAAAAAGTTTTAGTGTTTGTTTGGGAGCACTTATGGAAAAGTTCATTTAGAAAGTGGACTTATCTAGAATGGACTTTTCAAAAAACATCTTATTCTCATTTCTCTAGAATGGACTTTGTGGAGGAGTGACTTATCCAAAAGTCCATTCTAAAATAACCACCAAACATGAAAATTTGTTGAAATGGACTTTTAGATTCAAAAGTCTATTTCAAAAGTGCTCCCAAACAAGACTTAATTATCAAACAATTGCAAGATTGGGTTTTGTAGAATATTTTAATCACTTTCTTAGGAAGTGTATGCAAACACTTCTCTTCACAAAATAGTTGAGAATTAATTTTTTTTTTTTTTAGCGAGTTGAGAATCAAAAATTGGTAGTATTTGCAAGTTGTAAAAATAAGCCGTAAATTAATTAAGGACAAATTTCACATTCATTGCGTACAATGCACAATTTCACAACCACGCACACACAAACAATTTTTATAAGCTATAATTATATTATTTATTAAATAAAAATTATAAAAAAAACTTTCTGGTGTATTTCAAATCTTTTCGCAAATCGATATCATATCCAAAAAAGACTTGTCAAATGGAGGATTTGAAATCTACGGATTTTGAAATCCCTTTAATTTCACATTCCTCAATTCAAACACACTCTAAGTTAAGAGAGAGTGTAATGTAGATAAGTTTGTAAGAAACTATTTTATTTGGATATAGATGTCAAAAGCCGAATAAAAAATATAAAGCATCTCACCTATATATTTTTTCTTATTAAATGCAATATAATTAATAGCACAAACTGACATTTGTAAAAACTATTTATGAAATAATTTTTTTTAATTAAAATCCGACGAATCAATTTTTTTTTTCTTTTTTTTTCCTTTTTGGAGTTTGCATACACCCCCATGGACAGTGGCGGAACTAAGGGGGCAAGTGGGGGCCACTACAAAAAAAAAAAGTTGGGGCCATCGCCCCCAAAATTTTTAAAAATTAATTTTTATACTTGTTATTTATTTTAAAAATATATCTATACTAGTTAAAAATTGCATTTGCCCCCAAAATTTTGAAGAAAAATTTACTCTAGGTTTTCAAAATAGGTTTCGCCCCCCAACTCTCGAATCCTGCGTCCGCCACGCCCATGGAGTTCGCGGTGATGAAGAGGTCAACGTGTGATCATCAATATTTTTTTTCATTAATTACGTATTGGAAAATTTTGCAATGTAAAAGCTTTTGGTGGAATTTTTTGGAATAGCAATAATGCCGTGTTTGACTAACGATGATTATGGATGTTCTTTTCAATAATGAAGAAAAATCCTTATGGAAATATTTGGGAAGGAATATTCATTCGTTGTTCTCAACCAAAAAAAAAAGAATAATTGAGCAGATTCAACAATCTAGAAAGGTTTTACCAAATAATAAACAGCTCTAGAAGGGGAAGAAAACATCATATAATTATGTAATTATTAACCTTTTAATTATTGGTTTTGTCTTCTTAAAATTGAATAGTGCTAGCCAATTTTAAAGTTTAAGGACTTTCCAAAGATAATAAAAAGGTAATGAAATATCTTAAGCCCACTTTGATCATTGGCCCACCTCAACCAACGTCATAAAACCTTAAATTTAAGCCCATTAGTGGTGCTCATTGCCCCAGTCAAACCCAAGGTCTTAAATATCTTAAGCCCGTTAGTGTTGCTCATCTAAATTTAATTTTATTAACATTGCTTAACTAAATAATGATATATCATAAAATATCTCTGTTTGTAGGAGTTAAATTCAATAAACATACAGCAGTTAACAATCAATTCAACCCATTATTTAGGTATATCATTATTTAGTTTTTGAATGTTCATTGAGTTTAGTTCTTCGAACATTTTAATTCATATTGATAAACACTTAATAAAACTAATATTTATTCATTAATGAAGAACCTTAAAATGTTTTAACTTTAATCAATATATTTTTCATTTAATTGATATCATTTTATTCACAAAATACCAATCAACATTTCACTTTTACTAAATTAATTTTGTAAATAATACAATTATTTTAATGAAACCATATATGAATGACCACATGTGTTTTTTCACTAGTATTACTTTAAAAATAAATGTAGAATTGCCCATATATAAATTGGATGTGCATATGGTACATGAAATACAAGATGCAACACAGAATAATGAAAAATAACCTGAAGTGGTAATTTCCACACTAACAAAGCGTCAAATGACAGAAGAGTTAACAAATACATGTATATGACATATGTGCTAACGTGGATATAAGTCGGTGATCGAGGCATCATTTCTGGATGAATGATCAGATTGAGCCAATATGTTACTCTTTGATGAATTATTATACTCAGGCTCTCTTGAATTATGCTCCTGAAGGTGTGAAGTATCTGAACCATAGTCACTGGGCAAATAAAATGCAGGCTCAATAGGTACTGCCAGAGTTAATGAAAAACTATTAAGCATAAGGATGACAGAAGCCATTTTTGGCCTATCAGCTGCATTTTCTTGAACACATAACAAACCAATGTGAATGCATCTCACCATATCACTCATGAAACCAGAGCTAGATCTCAAGAAGGGATCCACCATATTTGCAGTTGTTCTGTCACGCCAATTTTTCCAGGCCTGTAACTTTTTGGCATTTAAATTTACAAATTAACCTTATTAATTTCTTATTAATTTCAAATTGATCCTAATTCAAATCTAAACGTCATACTTACAAAGCTCAAGAGGTCCTCTACATTCTCCCCACGTCGGAGACCATTGTTTCTTTGACCACTAATAATTTCCAAAACAAGCACTCCAAAGCTAAAGACATCCGACTTAATGGAAAATTGCCCATGCATTGCGTATTCTGGGGCCATATATCCACTGCAATATGCAAGTTATAGTAATTTGTAGTTAAATGCCTTGTTATTAATTATAATTATGCACGAATAAACAGGAAGATAAAAGACTTATTCTTATAAAATTTGTGGTTTAACTGATACTTACTAGGTCCAGCAATCTTGCTGGCATACTCTTGAGTCTCATCTTGCCCAAATAGCCTTGCCATGCCAAAGTCCGCAATTTTAGGGTTCATCGATCCATCTAAAAGTACATTACTGGGTTTCAGATCACGATGGATGATCGTTAGTTGAGAATCTTCATGCAAGTAGAGAATTCCCCTTGCAATGCCCCCAATGATCTTGTAGCGTCTTTCCCAATCTAAATATGTATGTTTTGTTGGGTCTACAAGTTCATTTCAAATGTATTGTCAAAATTAAATCTCAAATCACTTTAATTGCAAACAGAATATGTAGCCACCAAGAGTTAATATATGTGTAATATAGAAAATAAAGCTTGTTACCGAATTTTAAAAGATCTAGGCTTGCATTCTGAACGAATTCATATATGAGAAGTTTCTCCATTCCTTCGAGGCAAAAACCCAAGAGTCTAACCAGATTCCTGTGTTGAAGCTTGGCTAGTAATAGAACCTCATTCTTAAATTCCAAATCACCTTGTCCTAAATCCTTGGACAATCTTTTGATAGCTATTTCTTCACCATTTTGAAATTTTCCCTAATATTGAATCGTAACATGTAAGAATATACAATCTTTATTTTGTTTTTAATTTAAATTTTTTTATATCAACTTTTATTCTTATATTCAACAATCATATGTGGAATTACCTTGTAAACAGCCCCAAATCCACCTTGCCCCAGTTTGTTATCATTCGAGAAATCGTTTGTAGCATCTTTAATTGTGCTTAAAGCATATTTGAGAGATTCAGTTGTTCTAATGTCGTCAGCAGCTTCAAACAATTGAAAGATAAAATTTTAGTTAAATATCAAGGAGGTAAACTTTCATAGAATTCAACCAAAAAAACAAATCAAAACAAAACATAGATATGAAAAAAAGATCAAATACTTACTCTCAGGAGTTTCCGGTGGTTTTCTCTTTATTCTCTTTCTTAACAATATGCCAACAAACAAAGCTAATATCACGCACGCAACAATTGAAACGACGATAATGATAACAATTCGAGTTGTATTATTGCCATCGCCTTCCCCTGCGAAATTGAAACAACTTGTCACTTCTACTGATACACTAATTAAACTCGGATTTTTTGGTTTGATATAATGTTCATAATCAATCGGCGCTACAGAAATAAAAGGAATCCTCCCCCCCTTCCCAAAAGACATTTACTTTATGAAACATAGATTAGAAGAGTTGGACAATTAATAATTATAACAGTATGTGAACAAATCAATCTCCAGTCATAAGAACTCATGCTATTAAGGATTAATTAAAAATATTATTTTTCTTTGTTTTTGCAATAATTAAGAAATAAATCTAATGACCATTTGCATGTGAATCAAAGTACTTAGGTTGTGATTGGTTGTAAAAAGTTTTCCAAAATTGTCATTATTTGTGGAATTTTTGTTGGAAGTCTGATTGTTTGTGGAAGAAATAAAAAAATTTCAAAAAAAAAATATCATTTGTCTCCAAAATTAATTTATTTTTCTCTTTCTCTTTCAAACTTCTCAATACACACTTATACTATTTATTTCTCTCTCAGCCCCCTATTCATATAAAGAATAACGATAATTTCTTTAATTTATCACTATTTTTATTATTTTTCTCTTAATCTTGATAGCAAAAGGTATATATAAGAGAAAAATTCACTTTTAGACTCACTTTTAGCCCCAAATCAACATTTTTCACTAAAAATAATCCCATTGGACTTGGAAACTGAAAATTTGGTGTTGCTCCATTAAAAAACTAATGGAAACCGTTACTGATGAAAGAAATGGTCCCATAGGACACCAAAGTTAAATTTGTAACGACAAAAATGGTCCCATAGGACACCAAAGTTAAATTTTTAACCAGAAATGGTTTCATAGAACATCTACTTTTAAAAGTTATTTTTCAGAAAATTTAAATTTTATAACTTGAGTTATAAATTTTATCATTTAATTTACTTTGTTAATTTTATAACTTGAGTTATAAATTATTTTAAATTTTTATTTTGAGTTATTTATTTAAATTTATATAATGAATGTCCCACTTGAAAACTAAAAAAATATCCGTCCTTGAAATATTTTTCTAAAAAATATATTTTTCCAGTGCGTTTTATTTCACTAAAACAAATTCTCTTACTTAAAATATTTAGAAAAAATAGTAACTTTAATGATAATATATTTTTAAAATAGATATTAGTTACATTTAGTTTTTAGAGAAAAATTCACTTTTGGTCCCACTAGACTGAGCACCTGATGATTTTAGTCTCATTATTCTCACTTTTAGTCTCAATCGCAGGTTTGACTTTCAATTTAATAGGTTTGACCGTTAATTTACTAACGGTGGGACCATTTGTGTGACAATAATAATCTTATGGGACTATTTTCAAGCCATTAGGCTAAAATCATCAGGGTATTGTAAGTCTAATGACCTAATGGAACCAAAAGTGATTTTTTCTCAAATATATAAAATGAGATTAATATTGCCTATTTTTGGATTAATTTTCCATTTTTATTCAATTTTTCTTACATTATATTTTACATAATCAACATCTTCAAATGATTCTTCATCACATCAACACATTCATTATTTTTTCTTTACAGATCCAACTTACCTCACTACTATTCTCTCAGAAAATGAAAATGGACGGAATGAAAGCACAACTAATCACAGCCTTAGAAGCTTGGTTTATAAAAGAAGGTAGACTGTATGATTACCTGGTGGTGAAAGTAATGGTGGCTTAGGCGGGTGGCTCAGGCGGAGCCGCAAGTTCTTGAAGCCTAGTTTCATTATAGAAGGAATAAGTCTCAAAACGAAGGTTACAGCTGGGCCAGAACACTCTAGTCTCTACCCCCTCTCTTTCCATCACAACATGTGGGTATATCTTGAGCAGCCTCAATTAAGCAACGACTACAGTCATCCGGAGACAAATCCGGGGTGCACTGGACCAGGGCATAAATGGACTGAAAATCAGGTGCCGTTACATTCCCAGCCGCCACCTTCCTCAGAGGATCACCAAAAGCAGCCCGGCCCCGCAGATTATCTAGAAGTGTTCTCAGATCCGCCTTAAACTGCTCGTAACTTGTGGCGTTCGTTGGGTTCCACCACCAATATCTGGGTGACGTTGCTAGTGTTCCCAATATAGTCTCGGTTGAGTATCGTAACATGCATAGCTCGTACCACTCGATCGCTTGCTTTTGATTCGGGCATGATGTTAGAAGACCGGCGGTTATATTCTGGATACACCCGCGACACGTGTGAAGCTGAACATCGCCTCTGCAGAGGGCCACGGCGTTTGCTCTGTCCGGGTATTGCCCGACAGAGGCGTAGTAGAAACCATTTCTATCGATATTTACAGGCAGAGAAGAGAGGACAGTGTTGAGATTATCTCTGTACGGGCTGTTATTTGTGTAATTGCCGTTGTTTAGGCAGGTGGATTGGATAAAGGGAAGGAGATTTGCTTGCAGAATAAGTAAAATGATAGCAGACAGCATTCTTTTGAGAAATCGTACGTATGTTTTTAGACTCCAATAATTAATTATGGCACAAATGGTAGTCTTGAACTTTCAGAGATAAAATGGCGAAGATGATTTGCTGGCTTCAACTGTATCATTAAAAAGATCTTGGTGTGTTTGAAAATTAATCCATCTCTAGCTCTCCTAGGTCCACCACTAATAATTTTGTGCTAAAATTTTGGACCACTTTCAATAGGAGCTGATGATACCTCGAGCCGAGTTGTGAAAAATTAATCCACGTCATCACCGATACATATTCGAATAGGTGACCTACGCGGGTGATGTCAACAAATGATGCACAACACGTCATTTAATTAGGCTCGCCACACGAGCCCCAACAATCTACCGAGCCCAACCGCAACACGGCTCACCGAGCCCCGAGCCCAAGTTTCGAGATGAAATGCACGCGCGCGGCCTTTCGTAAAAATAAACACATGCCCATGCTTAACACTTTATTGGTATCGATTTAAACCGCCACATGTCGAGAATCATGAAGAGAAGTCGACAAGTGGCAAGTTTTACCGATATGCACAACTATAGAGGGACATGTGTCGTTTTTAACTATTTTATTAATTAGTGAATAGTTAGTGCAAAGATGACTATTGTAAACCCACTTACTTAAAGGGGTATAAAGAGTCGGAAAGGGAGAGAAGAAAAGGAGGCAATTGTAACCAATTATAAGAAAAATCGACCCCAATATTCCCGCAAGCAAAATACAAAAAGGCATAATTAGCCGAGTAAATAAACATACGTTACGCACGTTTTCATTTCCACGTGTTAAATCTTTTACATATTTTTCGCTTGTTGACCAAAACGCACGCCAACAAATGGCGCTAGAAGGAGGGCCCGTATTGGTCCGACCCAAGTTCGACCAAAAGCAAGTGAAATAAAACCAGGTGAAGTTTGACACTTAACTTTTTGGGTAATAGAAAAAATGAGTCAATCCGAGAAATGCCCGTTTGATCAAGAGCAACATTTGAACAACCAACCTGGCCGGACTACAAATGGCCACAATATGCTCCAAACGGTTAAGGAAGACTACTTTATTTCCTTTTGCTCGCTTAATTGCCAACCCAACTTTTGTACAACAAATGAACCAACTTATATCGCAAACTCTCGCCACCACAAACTCTCAAGCACCTCCTCCACTCCTTGCAAACACTAACCCACTCAACCCACAACTAAATGTTAACATTAATCCTCAAATTCCCGGACTTCCTCACCATGAAGCCAAGAAGCCGATTCGGGTAATGAACAACATGTCGTCATGACAGAAGACGGCGAGAGAAGATGAGGAGGAGCAAAGTCGCATAGCGTAATCATTTTTCGAGCAAACGCGACATCGTCATGCCCGCTCGTGTTCGCCGGACGACCGAGTTGATCCCTTTCGCCACTCGATCGATAAGTTCCGGCCAGGTTTCGGATGAGCGGGAGCAACTCAGTGGTCAATCGGTCCAAGGCCCTAGCTTATGGCAGAACGAGATGTAGAAATACACCGCCACGCCTATTGCCTCGAACGAATTGGAAGGCGGTCCGGATGGCGAACAGCCTCGAAGACCGCCCCAAGTAATGAGCCACCAGCCGTCCCGCCGCCATTTTCCCTCGGAATCCTGGCAATCCCGTTACACGCCAAAGTTGAAAATCCCCTGTGTCGGTCTCTATAATGGGAAACCGACCGACTACTCACGTTCACAAGTACTTAGCATGGATGGAACTATACAACCCAAGCGATGCCATCCCCTCGTAGGGCGTTCCCCCGACTTTGGGCGACCGAGCCCACCGTTGGTTTAGGACCCGCCACAGGGGATCCATTCAAGCATGGGGGATCTCGGCCTCCGCCTTTACGACACATTTCCTAACGTCCAAAGTCCGAGCGCGCTAAAGACTCCTTGTAAACATCAAACAAAGGGAAGGACAAGCCCTCGAAAAGTTATATTTCTCGGTTCAATAAACAAGTTCGAGAGATGGAGCGGTTTGTCGGATGACGCCATTTTGATCGCAGCCATGGTGGACTAGCCCCGAGACTTGGTTCAATTACTCTATCCACGAATCGGGCGACCTCGCACCAAGAATTTCGATCCGCGGAACGCCATATTTGTGCGGAAGAAGCCATGGCAATAACCGCCCGAGCACCGACAAGGGGGCGTAAGAAAGGACGGAAGGAAAGAACCAAGAGTCGGGTTGGGCGGGGTCGATTCCGGCCATTCTCGGAAAATCCGACTACCGGATTTAGAGCTCGCCAAGAGGCGAGAGCCGAAGTCGCCGCGCTTAAGGAGTACTTTGACCCACACTCCATCGGCCATATGGAATGAAGCACAGGTCGAATTTGTTACCTCGGCTCGGCCTCGAAAAATTGAGCCGTCAAAATTAGATTCGCGTCGATTCTCGTGCATATCATAAATCGATAGGTCACGAGCATCGACGAGTGCCGAGATCTAATTAGGGAAATTATGCGGGTTGTTCGGCAGGTGGTCTTAAAAGGCACGTTCATGAGCTACCGCCCACCCCAAGATCGCTCAAGGCGTCAACCCGAGCGCGTAATCAATCCAGCTCTCCGCCGCCCACCGGTGAAAACAGGGAGGGAAATCCTCATGATGTCAAGTGTCGATCGGATCAATACCAACACAATGGAGGATGACGCTCCAACAGAAAAGAAAAGCCGATGTTGGGACAGCAACCAATGCCGAAAGACAAGTTCGGGTGGCCAAAATCAAGGAAGGCCAACCCACCGCCACTTTGTGTTCTCGGATGCGGATGCCGACCAGGTGGTCCATCCTCATTCTCGACCTGGTCATCACCGCACCGATTCTCGGGTATTCGGTTCACGTAATTTTAATTGACTCGGAAGCTATTCATCACTCATTTATGTCCGAGCATTTCAAGATTAAACGTGGATGATAGTTATATCCGTCCATGTAACGATAGCATTCTGGGGTTTGGAGGAGGAAGGATAGTCCCGCTCGGAGAAGTTGATTTGCCCATCCAAATGGGACAAGGTTTGCATAAACGGATTGTCATGACAACATTCAAAATAATCAATGCCGATTCGAGTACAATGCCATCATTGGGAGGCCATTGCTTTATCATATCAAAGCAGCCGTTTCAATATATCATTTTTGTATAAAATTCCCAACGTCTGATGGCGAAGCTATACATAAAGGGAATCAAAGGGAGTCACGAGAGTGCTCTCTTAAACTCCGACAGTGGAGATTAATGTGGTGGAACAAGGGCAAACCGGTGGAACCACACAAGATAATCCCTTGCCCGGGAGGAGTCCGAGCAAAAGCGGTGATCGTTCAGAGGATAATCCAGACGCCGCGGCCCGGGAAGGAGCCAATGATGGAAGAAGGCGAGCCGCAATCGAAAACGAGCCGCCGCCAAGACGAATTACCCCTGCAAATCAAGGAGGGGCAAAGCAAGAAAAGAAAACGAGCGGAACCAGTAGAACAGGTTGATACAATCAATGTCGGAAGGCCAAGCGAGGGGCGCCAACTACGTATTGGTCATGATCTCCCAGAACCATATCGAAGTGAGTTGATCGAATTTTTGGGGAATAATCTTGACGTCTTCGCATGGACTCACGCAGACATGCCAGGAATTGACCCCAAGCATGCGTGCCACCGCCTCAATATTGATCTAACGTTCCGCCCAGTCATCCAGAAAAGGCGCAAACTCGGCCCTGATAGACAGGCAGCACTCGAGATCGAGGTTAACAAGCTACTAGACAATCAATTCATCCGGGAAGCCCTCTATCCCCGATGGGTCGCCAATCCTGTTTTGGTAAAGAAAAGCAATGGCCAGTGGCGCCTATGCGTGGATTTTACCGACCTCAACAAAGCATGCCCCAAAGACAGTTATCCATTGCCGAATATCGATTACATGGTAGATGCCACGGCAGGACACGAGCTGATGAGCTTCATGGATGCATACTCGGGTTACAACCAAATACGGATGCACCAGTAAGATGAAGAAAATACCTCATTTTTCTCTCGCCGAGGAATTCACTGCTACAAGATGATGCCTTTCGGATTGAAGAATGCTGGTGCGACCTATCAAAGGTTAGTAAATAAGATGTTTGAGAAAATGATAGGTCACACTATGGAAGTCTATGTAGATGACATGCTAGTAAAATCACTGTACATGTCCGATCATCTAAACGATCTTAATAAAATGTTTGCTGTTTTGAGAGAGTACAAGATGATGTTAAACCCGAGAAAGTGCACATTTGGGGTCGGCTCGGGTAAATTTTTGGGGTATATGGTCACCAAAGGGGAATCAAGCTAACCTGACAAAATCAAAGCCATCACCGACCTAGAATCCCCAAACTCGTAAAAAGGTACAAAGCCTAACAGCCGATTGTCGCCCTTAACCGATTTGTTTCTCGGTCCACGACAAGTGCAAACCTTTCTTTGAAATTATAAAGAAAAGCAAAAATTTCGAGTGGACCGAGCAAGCACGGATGGCCTTTGAATCCCTCAAACAACACCTATCTTCAATCCCTATATTACAAAACCGACCCAAGGGGAGGACTTGTATTTGTACTTGGCAAGATCCGAATACGCTATCGCCTTGGTGTTAATCGTGCTGCAGACGGCTCTATTCAACATCCGATTTATTACACATCAGCGTTACATGATGCCGAGCTCCGGTACCCACCAATGGAAAAGTTGGCTTATTCATTGATCATGGCGCGGAAACTCCGTCCATATTTCTTAGAACACAAGATTATAGTATTGACGAACTATCCGTTGAAACAAGTGTTACATCGACGATACTTCCTTCGGTCGAATGATTAAGTGGGCGTCGAACTCAGCCAATTTGACATTATATACGAACCACGTCATCGCAATAAAAGGACAGGCTTTAGCCGATTTTGTGGCCGAATTCACGTCTTGCATACAATTGGAAGTCAAGAAGACCAAGAATGGAAATTATTCGTTGACGGTTCTTCCACGCGCAGCCGAGCAGGGGGAATCGTGATAATCAATCCAAATGAAAAATGCTTCGCCGCCGCGATTTCGAGATTCCCGCAACGAACAACGGCCGAATATGAGGCGCTTTCTAAAGAAGCTTAGATATGGCGGCCTCTATGGGCCTCGAAACAACTATTGGTGCACAGTGACTCTCGGTTGGTCGCTCATCAAATCAATCAAGTACGGCGAAAGAGCAAAAAATTGCACAATATTTGGATTTGGTCAAGAAGAGATTATCACACTTTAAAACAAAAGTCTTACATGTGCCCCGAGCCGAGAACATGCAAGCAGATGCCTTAGCTCGGCTCGGCCACCAGTGGATGGATGCCATCACGGATGTCACAATCACACTCTTTCATGCCCGTCACCGGTGCAAAGAAAATATATACGATCAAAACCGTCGAATGACTTGGATGACCCCAATCATCCAATACTTAGAGAAAGGAGTTCAACCCGAAAACAAAGTTGAGGCCCGAACGCTACGAACTCAAGCGGCTCGGTTTACACTAGTAGACAAAGATCCTATACAAACGAGGATATTCCATCCCACTCCTACGCCGCTTTCCGAGACATGAGCATTATGCACTTCGAGAGGTTCATGAGGGAATATGCGGCAACCACGCTGGGGCCAAACGTTGGCCTATAAATTAATACGGCAAGGATACTATGGCCATCCCCGAGAAATGACGCAACCGACCTGGTCAAAAGATGTGAGAGATGCCGAGGTTTGCACCACAGTCGATATCATCCCAATGCCTTACTTCCGTATTTAGCCCATGGCCGTTTGCCAAATGGGGAATGGACCTCATCGGACCACTACCCACCGGCAAAGGGGGCGTCAAGTATGCCATTGTGGCATGGATTATTTCACAAAATGGGCCGGCGGAGCCTTTGGCAAAAATAGATGAAGAAAAGGTCGTGAGCTTTGTATGGAAATCTATTATCTCAGAGATTCGGATACCACATTCGATGTTACGGACAATGGGAAACAGTTCGACAACCGAAGGTTTCAAATTTTTGTGAAAGTTTCCGCATAAAAACTATTTCTCAACTCCATACCACCTCGAGCGAACAAGTTGAGGCCGTTAATAAAATACTCAAGTATACGTTGAAGGCGAGATTGGAGGAGTCTAAAGGCAATTGGCGGAGGAACTACCCGGCGTACTATGGTCATACTGTAACCACACATCGAGCGGCCACCGGAGAAACACCTTTTTCTTTAGCTTATGGAGCAGAGGCGGTGATTCCTATCGAGATTGGAGCCCCTACCTTCGTAATTGCAAATTTTGAAGAAGAATGTAAGGAGGCGCTCCGAGCCGAGCTAGACTCGCTTGAAGAAAAAGGTGCGATCGAGATGAAAATGCAAAGTGTATAAACAAAGGAGTGAAAGGTACTACAATTCAAAGTAAAGGAAAGAAGATTTCGTGTCGGCGATCTTGTATTAAAAAAGATAACGGGCATTCAACCCAAACCCATTGAAGCCAACCCAGGAGGGCCCATTTCGGTCACCACGCCTTATCCGGTGGGCGTATCGGCTAGAATATTTGAGTGGAGAAAAATTTATGCATCCATGGAACGTAGCATACCTGGCGGTATTATCAATAAAGATCTCGATCTACGATCCAGATAGATTCCAAAGAATTATCCCTTCATCCGGTATTTCGTGAGCTCTTTAAAGGAAAACGAAGTTTTTACTCACCACGAATAAAGACTCGCCACGCACCGAGCACAATATCAAGACTCGCTACGCACCGAGCACAAAATCAAGACTCGCCACGCACAAGCACAAAATGAAGACTCGGTTACGCACCGAGCACAATGTAAAGACTCGGCACGCACCGAGCACAAAATCAAGACTCGGTTACGCACCGAGCACAAAATCAAGACTCGCCACGCACCGAGCACAAAATCAAGACTTGGTTACGCACCGAGCACAAAATCAAGACTCGCCACGCACCGAGCACAAAATCAAGACTTGGTTACCGAGCACAAAATAAAGACTTGGTTATGCACCGAGCACCGAAATCAAGACTTGGTTACGCACAAGCATAAAGTGAAGACTTGGCCACGTATCAAGTACAAAACAAGGACTCGATTATGCGCCGAGCGCAATAAAGACTCGGTTCATAAACAAAATTTTAAACAAAATAAAGGAGGTTTATATCCTCGAGTACAAGAATCGACAGGCGCAGCAGATCCCCTTACTCGTAAGATCAAAACCGAGCCCGTGACTTGGGAAAATAAGAGGAAAAAAAAAGACAGCAACAATCTTACAAAAAGGAAAAAGCCGAGCATCCACAAAAAGCTTGAAACACATACACGGAAAGGAAAATAACAATTCATTTCTACTTCAAAAATAATTACATAAGGAGGCCGGAGCCCATTACATCTCGAGGCACGAAGCCAAATTACCTACCTAGGGTTACATATAAAAGCATCAAGAACGAGCAGGGGGCGAAATTTCAAAGGCACCACTCGGAACCAACTTCTTCCACGTCCGGAGAGAGAGAGCCCTCGCATTAGAAGCCTCGGCAAATTTTGGCCGAAGGGTATCGAGATCACCTCCGGAGGGCCAGGTCTTCCTGTCCGAAAGCAAAGACGCCCGCCATTAATCAAATCAAGAATTTCTCGGAAGCCGGGTCGCATGGCCACAAGTTAACATGAATGCATACTCCTCGGAGTTTTTGTAAGCTTTAATGGCCTCTCTACGAACTTCCTCGGTTTGCCTGGCTGGCGGCTTCTTCACCTCTCTGCTCACAGACATCGGCTAGACGCCTCTCCATTTCCTCACCGGGCGTGGCGGCAAAGACGTTCGGCTCGGCGACCTTAACCCCGAGCTCTTCTTCACCTTTGCGGGCCCGATCTCGCTCCGCCTCGGCCCTCGCAGCATCTCTCTCTCGGAGTTGGCCCGAGCCGTAGCCTCATCCGCTGAGTCTTAAAAGATTCTTGCACCCCTTGGAGGTAGCATAGGCCTCCCGCAGATCCCCGTGCCGCCTTTCCAGTCGGCATATTTTTTTCTCCAACTCGCGGGTTCCCCAACCGCATGCCATAAGAGCCCAATCATCCGCCCGACATGGCCATAGATATTGAATTTGTTCTTCAAGCCTGTCTCCGAGCGTAATGCACTGCTCGATGCCTTTTGTCCAGGCACGAGCCGAACACTCATCGCGGCCCGACCGCTCCCGGTAGAACTCTCGTTTGCTCCTCTCGTCGGTGTGGCACAAATGAACTAATTCCACAAACCATCGAGGCGTAGTCCGATCATCCCTCGCAATATTCATCCCTCACTTGACTTGGAGGGATGAAGTGACCTTCCCGCCGAGGTCATCCGAAAAAGTTCGCGGACCTCCTCTTCGTGGGTCATTCGTGATGTTCGTGCACCGCTCGACCAACCCCTGGCCCGATCAGGCTCCTCCATCACAATTCCTCTTCTCCTTTGAAGAGGAGGCTGCACCGCCTCTCCCACACCCGTCGCCAGGACGTTTTCCGCCCGGATATCTTTCTCCGAGCCGCTCCACATCCGCAGTCGATCGGCACGCCCGAGTTCGTCGCGCAGCCGTGTTCCTCACGCCGCGAAGACGTGCACGCAAGTCTAAGCCACGCCCGCACAAAGCAACCATCGTCGAAGATCAAAAGAAAAGAAAGATGTTTCAAAATGAAATATGAAAAACATAAGTGTTTACCTCGGACAACCGCCGCACTCGGCGGCTCGAGTCTGTGTTGGCCCTACAGCGCAGATGATCTCGCTGGCTGGCCGTCGGCCGCGCAGAGGACGGCGTAGCTTGCTCTGTCTCACCGGCCGCCTCCCGGAGAATGGGGCCGCATTTCTTCACACGGAGGGTTCGGTTGAGGCTCTCTCAACCTCTACCTCCCGATCAGCCCACCTCGCCCCGAGCCGCTCGTCTCCTGGTCGGCAGGCAAAGCAGCCTCAAACCAGCTGCGGCTAAATTGGCCTCGTGAGCCAATCTCTCAATCCGCCTATCCATTATGCCCCGAGCCTCGGATGTTTTCCAGCCTTCGAACAAAGGTGACCGACAGAGGCCCTCTTGACGCCTTCCTCCCTATAAAGGTGAAAAGAAAAGACAATTACGAAAGGAAGCAATAAACAAAGAAAAACCAATGTAGGAAAAAGGTAAGACTTACTATAACCAAAAACAAAATTTGACGGAGGATGAAGAACGGTCTCCCTCTCTCCATCTCCCACGCGAGCTTGCCACTCGCCGCCCACCCAAAACCATTTATCCTTCCACTCCTTCAGAGAAGAAGGAAGACCTTCTACTAAACCGTCCGGGTACCCCAGTCGGGTCTGTACATAATACCACCCGGACGGCTGGCCCCGAGATGAAGGAGTCGCTCGCCATACAAAGAGCTCGTTCATCTCCTTAAATTTGGGGCGAGGATACTTTTCCAGGTGAAACATCACCAAGAGGCCGATGATCCTGCCCCAAGAAATCGGGTGCACCTGGGCCGGATGCATTCCCCACTTACAAAACCACCGCGTAAGGAAAGCCGGCAGTGGAAACCTCAAACCATATAAAAGGCTGGGGGCGAATACAGCTATGCAACCCGCATTTGGTGGATCTTTCGGGAACTTCTGTGCCGTCCGCACCCAAAAATCGATACCACTTGGAATACGGTACTCCGCCGGAATTCATCCACCTCCCGAATCATTAACATGCTCGGGATATCGTTTATGTCACTCGGCATCCACCGAGGCTCAACACGGAGACGAGGGCCTCTCCTCCGCGCCGACCGTCACCATTACGGTGGCCTACAGTGCCCTAGCGGCCTCTCCGCCCCGAATCGCCGGATGGTTCATCTACCCGCTCTACATTATCACGCTCCGGCTCCAATGGGTCCATATTTTCTTCTTCCTACTGGGCATCTTGTCTAAAATCAACACTCGGTGATTCTTCACGTAACTCTCTTTGTACGCCCCGGCCGATACATAATCGCTCCTTCTCTCAAAATCACATCAAGGCGTCGGATCGAAGATAGTGTGCGTCCGCTCTAAAGACGTTCCACCTCGATAAGAGTCCTGGGAAGATATCTCAATGACACTCGGACTATGAGGCGGTGATAGCCGTCTTTGGTGAGAAAGAAATGAAGGTTCAGAGGGGGATCTTCGATTTCAACCTCTATACTATAACTACGACTCCTACTATCCTCAAAAGAAGACATTTATAGGTAAAGGAGAGTATTTGGAAAAAATACCTAAGTTTGAAGTCTCTCGAACTTGGAAAGCCGACCGAAAATTCCGCTTCCGGTTCTACTTGCTTTAGCTCAAAGGTTAATGGTTGCGAAAGTGAATGATGAAGGGAAACGAAGGTATTTATAGATAGGGTTCCTCGATAGCGCGACGATTATTCGAAAAAGACACGCCTTTTAAAAATTTAAAAGCCGTCAAACATATCAAAAACGCGCGTCCCCACGCCACGACGACAACCGACGTGATTTTCCCGGTTCTCGCGCAAAATTGGTCCAACCACAAGACGCCACGTGTCTGGCTATTATTATGGCAACCCATTAATGCGCCGTTTCAAGCATTAATTGCTACGCGACAGTACCAGGAAAGAACAAAACCTTTGAGAAACCGTTTCCCCATTGATTCTTCTCTCGGAATCAAACTTGGGGGCCTTTGATGATACCCGAGCCGAGTTGTGAAAAATTAATCCACGTCATCACCGACACATATTCGAACAGGTGACCTACGGGTGACGCCAACAAATGATGTACAACACGTCATTTAATTAGGCTCGCCCGCTACCGAGCCCAACAACACGAGCCCAACCGCAACACGGCTCACCGAGCCCCGAGCCCAAGTTTCGAGATGAAATGCACGCGATGCCTTCGTAAAAATAAACACATGCCCATGCTTAACACTTTATTGGTATTAAACCGCCACATGTCGAGAATCATGAAGAGAAGTCGACAAGTGGCAAGTTTTGGCCGATATGCACAACTATAGAGGACATGTGTCGTTTTTTAACTATTTTATTAATTAGTGAATAGTTAGTGCAAAGATGACTATTGTAAACCCACTTACTTAAAGGGGTATAAAGAGTCGGAAGGGAGAGAAGAAAAGGAGGCAATTGTAACCAATTATAAGAAAAACCGACCCCAATATTCCGGCTCGGCAAAATACAAAAAGGCATAATTAGCCGTAAATAAACATACGTTACGCACGCGTTTTCATTTCCACGTGTTAAATCTTTTATATATTTTCGCTTGTTGACCAAAACGCACGTCAACAGGAGCAATTGGACTTGGAAAACGGTTTATTTGTTAGTAAATGATATGGGACATCATTATGAGATGGTTTAACACTTTCACAATATATTAGATGAAAGGATAATTATTTATCTATCTATCTATTTATATATATATATATATAGATGTAGCCGGAGGAAATAACATGTTTAAATTTTTCCGCCCATTTGCACTTACTATAAAAAGTAATAAAAATATGTTTAAAAATTAGAAGTGATAAATATTTGATATTTCTTTATTTTTGGTAGTCAACTTTCTTTAAATAATTACAATTCAAAATAATATTAAAAAATAAAATTATATAAAATTAGCTTTCCAAATCAATGTCTATATTGCATTAATTATTATATAGAAGCATTATATATCATGATTTTCGAGTGAGGGCATATCTCACAATCAATAAAAATTGGTCAACTAACAAGATTTGCATGATTCTAACTTACCATATCTATTACCTATAATTTAGGAGGTGCAATCAATGATAATACCCTCCAAAAACTCTAATCTCTATAAAAAAAAAACGAAAATTTGCATATGGTAATATTCCGAAAATTTGCATAATAAATTGAGGAAATACCACAAAATACTCGATTTTTGAAAAAAAGACAAAAATACCCACCTATCACAAAAATACCCCACCCTCTCCATCCCATCACAAAAATACCCTACCTTTGATTTCTTTTGCCACCACCAGGTTTATAAAAATAATGATTTGGTTTTTAAGTTTTTGGCCACCATCGCAATCGATCCGACGGAGTTCAAGTTGTTCCACTATGGCGGCATGCGCGATGAGAACAAGGAGAAGGAGTTGAAGGAGGCGTTCGATTTGTACGACAAGGATAAGAACGGGAAGATCTCCGGATCGAGCCGCACGTGGTGCTCGGGAGCTTGGGGAGGATTTTCGATTAAGGATCGTGGAGGATGATCGACTCTTTTGACGTCGACGACGATGGATGTATTAACTACGAGGAGTTTAAGAAGATGATGATTGGTTCTTAGATTTATGCATAATCCTCGTTCTCGACTTTTTTTTTGCATTTTTAATTTCTTGAATCGAAGATAACTATGACGAATATGTTTCGTTTTTATTATTAAAAAAAGTTTATTGAAGTTTATCATTTGTTTGGTTATTTGTATGTATGAAGTGGGTTTATGATAGTGGCATCTTTAGAATTGTTAATGTCCGATTTGCCGTTTTCTTTCTTGTGCTAATAGGCTAAGATTTTTGTTTAATATGTTGCTAGTATTCCCTCTCTTTGTTATCAAATGTCATACTAAGTGAAGTTTCTTGTCAAGATCACTTCCTAATGATTTTACCGATTTCTAATTTTGGTGAAATAAAAAAGGCGCAAATAGCTAAATGATAGTGGTATCTTTAGAATTGTTGTTAATGTCCGTTTATTTCGATCTTTGTTTCAAGTTGTTTCTTTTATGTTTCTTTTGTTTTTTTATGTATTTTCCATTTATTTTGTTCTTTTTATTGTTTTTGATTTGTTGTGTTATCCATCCCATTGTGTATCTTTTTTTATTTTCTTTGGTAGTGAATATGGGATTTTTTGTTGCTTGTTATGTCGAGCACTTTATTGGTGGAAAGGCTATGGATGTCGAAGCGTTTGAGATAGAGAATAAACAAGCAAGGCTCGCTTATCCGCTCCACAATCATGCTAAGTTGAAGCCGCAAAATGGTGATGACGATGACAAATGATATGAGTTTCTATCTCCACTTCCTAATGATTTTAGAGAATTGTTGTTATGTAAATCTTAATGATTGTGTAATCGGTTGAAACATGTAAGAAACATAAATGAAACATGTAAGAAACAATTGTGAAACAGGGGACCATGTGATAAAAGTTTGTAGTAAATTGCTTTTAAATTTAGAGAAATAGTGTAGTTTTTCCCCATATACTCTTGACTTTTTTTTTTTTTTTTTTGTCATCCTTGTAAATGTTGATTTTTGCTTCATTTTGAAGTATGCATGTCTAATCTTGAACTAAAGATCTCACGTACTCTAGCAAAGTTATTACTAGTAGGTCTTTCCCCGCTACAATTGACGATTCAATAATTCTACGATGTTGGAAGTCAATACAAAGTATTTTTTGGTCCTGACAAGAGAGTCGTGTCCATTTCTCGTAGCCGATGATGGACAAGTAAGCTCAAATTTTCTGAATTGAATTTGTTGTTCCAAGATTTCGTTTAGGGTTTGAATGTGCAAATCCATCGAATTAAAAGATTCTTGTTATTTCAAAGTTGGTATACTCTCTATGTTCATCCATTGTCCATTGTGGCATACCACAACCGAGATTTTCTCTATGCAATCGTGGAATTCAATGAAAAGTTGGCTAAGTGAAACATATAAGAAACATAAATGAAACAGTATGAAACAAATACACAACAAACATGTTTGAAACAACAAAGAAATAAAAAAGAAACAAAAAAGAAACCAACGCAAAAAATCAGCGGAAAATGGGTATTTTTTTCAAAAATCAGCGGAAAATGGGTATTTTTGTCCAAATTCAGCGGAAAATGGTATTTTTGTCCAAAATCAGCGGGAAATGGACATTGTGCGGGGATTGGGTATGGAAAATGGGGTATTTGTGTCCTTTTCCCAAATAAATTTGTATCCCTGGGCGTTTATGAATTTTTTTGGTCCCAACGATATCGATTTATGCATATCAAACTATATATTGATGCATGTATACGTATAATATGTTGTATATTTTGTTTAAAGGTAATGATGCATGAATGCAAAATATATGAACCCAAAAATTGGACTCGTGTTGGTGTTATAATTAATATTGCATATTTAATAGTATATCGATGTATTGATACGTATAGTATGTTGCATATTTAATGTACCTACAGATTATATCATATTTATTCGTGCATATTTAATCTTATAACGATGTCTTGTTCATATATTATGTTGCATATTTAATGAATAATACGTTTTTCATATTTTGTAAACATAAATATGAAAATATTATGATGCATTTTTCATCTAGTTTTGGTGTATATTTAATGTTAATTTTATGCCAATAGGTACAACTAACAACCCAAAAAGAGAGGATTGAAATATCTCCTGGGTCAACAAAGGAAAATATGCAACATATCTTGATATTCACCCAACAAAATTACATATGCAACGAAAAACTACTAAATATGCAACAAAATTACATATCTTGCATTCACCCAACAAAATTACATATGCAACGAAATGTGATAAAATATGCAACAGAGATACAAAACCTATACATCAAACATAAAAATAAAAAACTCGAAAACTAAAACCTACTCATAAATTTCTAAAAACTTGCACGCCTTCTCGGGCTTGATTTCCCACCGTCGCCCTTTTGGTGCCGTAACTACCCTCTCCATTGCCTCCATCAACCCTCCTAGCGAAATCTCCTCTTTTGTTTAGACTTAGCCTCGTTGACAACCTCGTTTGCTATCCCCGCCCCCGCAAAAAAACATTGTGCATAAATAATTGTATTATATTGTATAAATAATTTAATTATGATGTATCTACAAGTCATCGAGACTAATGAATAAATATGGTAAAAATGATGCATATATACTAGTTGATTGATGCATATCAAATTGATGTATGAAAAGTGTAATTTGTTTGCATAGATTACAATGAGATCAATGCATAATTCAAATACAAAACGCCTCGTGTATAAATTGTGATGCATGATCGCTTTATCATGAAAAATATGCACGAAAATTGCAATCAAATGCAATAAAAAACTGAAATCGATACATCAAATATATTAACAATGAGACAACAATGAAAAATCTAGAACATTGCCAAAAAATAAACAAAATCGCACTTTCAAGTTTGATTTACATACAAAGAAAATCGATGGTGTGGCGTTACATATTCAACGAAAAAGTGCTAAAAATCTAACAAAATTACGTATCTTGCATTCACCCAAGAAAATTACATATGCACTCAAAGTGATAAAAATATACAACAAAATTATTAAAGCTATACATCAAATTTAAAAATAAAAATTCAAAACTAAAAACCGGCTCAAATATTTCTAAAACTTAAAATACAAATTTGTCACGATGGCTACCAAACAGCTTGTCATGAACTTGAACAAGGAAATTCAGAAAATATCTCGAAAGTTAAGTATGAAGAATCGATTATGTAAAAAAAATGCAATTAATTATTCGATTCTCAGAAAAGAAATTCTCCATGAAAATTAAATTGCGTAAACATCGAAAAAAAGATAATAAGAATGCATAGCAACAATTAACCGTAAAAATCAATTTTGTAAAAAAAGAAAACTCGATTCTCAAAAAAAAGTTCTTAGTGAATAAATACTCGTCTTCGGGTCGCAATCCTCAAATCTTCAATAAATTGCAAGAGAATTTTACTTGCAAACAAGAACCTCTTCATATGCTTTATGTTGAATATGAAAAGAAATCAAGTTAGTAATGGGAATGGCGTGAGAATGCGAAGAATATGGCGGTGAGTTTCGAACCGGGTTCAACGCCAGCGGGGATATAGAGTCCGACGAGAATACTGAGACGGTGGCGTGTGGTGGGGTTGAAGGTTGCGGCGACGGCGGTTGTTTTTAGGAAGTGTTTTTTGGATGGATTGATTAGAATTTTGCATGTAAATGATGGGTTGAATTTTGTGGTGGGTTTTGGATTATGAATGGAGATTGTTGATAGAATTTGGAGGGGGTTGAGGGGATGAAAAGCTTGTGGGAGATTTAGAGATTAGCGAAAATTAAAAAAAAACCGACAGCGAAAATTAAGGGATCGAAAAATACTCTCCTAAAATAAATAACCGCTTTACAAGTCTAATTACCTTTTTGTCCTTTTTAACATTTTTTAATTAAAATTACCTTAAATATAAGATTAATCCAAGCCCTTCAAAAAAAATAATGGATGTACCACATTCCTGGGGTAAGACAAAGTGTGCACTAGCCCCGTCCATTTATTTAATTTTTTCAAAGGCCGAGACTTAATTGATTTGTAATTAGCATTTTTTTAAATTGAATAAAGGTAGATTAGTCATTTGTCATATAACTAATTCCTTAATTTACGGTCCCCACATGTTTTTGTTTGACAATTTTATGCAAAGACATATATGTTAAACATGCAAAGATATTAGTGTTAAATATGCAAAGACATATATGTTAAATATACAATATGATAATAAATGTGATTCTCTCTCTCTCTCTCTATCTATCTCTCTCTCTAATCGATTCCTTAATTCACGGCCCCACATGTTTTTGTTTAACAATTTTAATATGCGCCAGACGTATATGTTAAAAATACAAAGATAATAGTGTTAAATATGCAAAGTAAATATATGTTAAATATAAAATATGATAATGAACGTGATTCTCTCTCTCTCTCTATATATATATATATATATATATATATATAATCGATTACTTAATTCATGACCCCCACATGTTTTTGTTTGATAATTTTAATATGCAATACATATATGTTAATACATATAGTATAATAGTGTTAAATATGCAACAAATTAATATATGTTAAATATACATTATGATAATTAATGTGATTCTCTCCCTCTCTCTCTCAGAATCGATTCCTTAATTCACTACCCTACATGTTTTTGTTTGACAATTTTAATATACAAGACATATATGTTAAACATGCAAAGATAATACAAATATGCAACAAATATATGTTAAATATGCAAAGATAATTATCACAGAGCATATACACGGATTATATGCAAAGATATTTATATAATATATACATTATAAAACTCTAACTATGCAAAGATATATATATATATGTATATGTTAAATATACAAAGATGTAAAAGAGGATTTCGTTTTTTGGAAAGATGATCTTGATTTTTCTCTCTATAACTAAATCCTTAATTCACGGTAGTAGCATAACCGATTCCATATCGACGGTTCCCACATGTTTTGATAGACAATTCTCGCCCTTATTGGAGATTTAATTAATTGGTTAATGTATTATTATATCCTATATTAATCCTAGACTTTGATGTATATATAGGAGATGGTTGAGATCACCCATACTTGTGTTACCATAAAATGTGGTCTCATTGAATTCTCCCATATATATATATATATATATATATATATATATAGAATTTTGGCATAATAAATTATTGGCAAAATTGTTTTTTTAGTCCTTTAAGTGGGCATACTTGGAGATTTAGTCCTTTTGTTTTCTTGAACTTTGATTTTAGTCCTTTAAGTGTACAAAAATCGTAATTTTGGTCCTATGACCTACTATAGCAGTCAAAGTGACTGTTTTCATGAGGTGGAATTTTTTTCCAAAACATAAAATTTCAATTAAAATGGATGAAGTGGTTGCTTAGTTGGGAATACACTTGCCAAATGGATAGGAAAAAATAAGAACAAATCCAACTTGACAATATAAAATATTTAAATTATTTTAAATAAAATAAAATGAGTCTACATAATATATTGAAATTATTTTTTAATTTAAAAACATAAATAATTTAGAAAAAATTACTTATAAAATATAAAATATCGTAGTTAGATAAACATATTTCAATTTGTAGTTGATAAAATCGAAATTCACACTTTTTTATTTTTATTTTTTTTTATTTTTATTTCATTTGCCAATATTATATTTCATATTTTATACAATATTAAATAATGAATAAAACTACATGCAAGGTGGTAATAATTTTTGAAATATTTTTCATATTTGTAAAGAACAAACGCTATTTTATTTATAAAATCATTGGCTCATTTGAATTGTTTTAATACATAAAATATATAATATATATCATAAAATTATATATAATTTAATATTTATTTTCTATTTTTTTAAAACTATAATAAATATCATATTTCAATTTGTAGTTGACAAAATGAAATTCACACTTTTTTTTATTTTTATTTCATTTGAAAATATTATATTTCATATTTTATACAATATTAAATAATGAATAAAACACATGCAAGGTGTTAATAATTTTTGAATTATTTTTCATGTTTGTAGAGAATAAACGCTATTTTATTTATAAAATCATTGGCTCATTTGAATATGTTTATCTAACTACGATATTTTATTTTATCAAAGATTAATGTTTTTTTAAATTATTTATGTTTTTAAATTAAAAATAATTTCAACATATTATGTAGACTCATTTTATTTTATTTAAAATAATTTAAATATTTTATATTGTCAAGTTGGATTTATTCTTATTTTTCCCTATTCATTTGCCAAGTGTATTCCCAACCAAGAACCACTTCATCCATTTTAATTGAAATTTTATGTTTTGGAAAAAAAAAAAATGCCACCTTAGGAAAACAGGTCACTTTGACCTGCTATCGTAGATGATAGGACCAAAATTTAATTTTTGTACACTTAAAGGACTAAAATCAAAGTTTAAGAAAAAAAAAAGCCGACTAAATCTCCAAGATGCCCCAGTTAAAGAACTAAAAAAATAATTTTGCCTAAATTATTTACAGTCTTGTTGAAATGGTCAATAATGGGATGCTTCCCATCTTTTTCGCACCAATGTCCTTACGTACTCCTGTCTCTGTCACTAATAAATTATAAGAGAAAAGTTGTGAAAGATCAAGTCCACGCTCCCAAATCAATCAAGAAAATTAGATATACCGCTTTTCAATGGTTCAAATTGGACGAAGAGTCATTATTTATATAATTATATGTAGTGACTACATACCCAGAAACAACAATAAATTAGTTTCATTAAGCTTGTTATCTGGAAGATGAGACACATACGAGAGTTATCAAAAATCGGTCTTTACACCACAAGACTCTGATATTATCAACTTTTTGAATCTTATAATGATTAACTAATTTGTTGCATTGATTTCGAACAGGTGCTTATAAGGCATCCCATTTCTTATTTGAATTAAGAGCGAGACGTGTCTTTGACTAATTTGGCCTTGTGAATTTGGTATAAATTTGTGCATCATTCTTTTTTGCTTGGATTACACTTGGTCAGGCTCAATCTATCACAGTATTTTAGACTAACCATCAACATTATTTACTTGATCTCGGTCAAAATGTAATCCAGTTCTAATTTATCTTAGAGCATTAGGTTATGTTATTTGATAACTAGATTCCAATCCCATTAAACATATGAAAAATTACATGAAGGATTGTGGATATTATTTTGGTTCTGTAGTAATTATTATTATTGATACTTGGTATTTGTAAATTAATTATTAATATTTGATATTTCTATTGAAGGTCTGCTAAATAATATATGCCACAAACCAAACGACACGCATACAACTGTAATTTTAAACTAAAACTAGTCTTTCACGAGTGCGATTAGTAATCGAATAGGATATGAGCGGGCCGGGATGGGGATGCTCGCTTCTCTAAAATTGGGGATGAGATATAAATGGTATTTATATCACCACCTCTCTTTCTATTCCGATTAGATAAACAGAGAATTCTTCGTAGCCATCTTTATTCCCCGAGTATGTATATTGTATTTAACTATTATTAATATAATGCTATTTTATTTTTTATTTTGTTAATTCTATTTTTACTTATTCTTATTCTTTATTTTACAAATTATGGATTTATGTTATCTATGCTTTACAAAAATATTAGTGATCGCAAAATGTTTAAAATTTCAAAAAATAATTTAAATATAAAGATAATAATTTGATATAAATCATACGATTAAATAATAAAAAGATAAATTATTATAAACCATAAAAATCTCTTTAAATATGAAATATTTGGTTGAGAATATGAATCGTATCTATTTATAGAGCATGTTTGTCTATAAGAAAGTAAAAGTTTGAAAAATATTTTAACCACCCAATATTAATTTTTTTACTACCTCAAAGCTATATATTTAATAAATTATATTTCCAATACAATCGGAAATAAAGTCATTTAAATTTTCAATATTTTTTGGATTTAGAAAGTGAACAATTATCAAACTTATTAAATGAATTAAACAAAAACCATGTTGTTTATTTAGTAACACAATTTTAACGAAAAATTAAACATTTCAAAAATATAAAAATTATTTATATATATATATATATATATATATATATGAGCTAGTCTCTGTCAGACGTCTAACGGATCTAGATCCGTTAGATGGGTCAACACATCCTACCCATTTCGCACCGGATCCGCGCAAAAAAAAAAAAAAACGAAAAAAGCCCATTCGGATTGGAGCCCTAATTTCCCGCCTTCTTCCTCCTCCAACCACAACTAGTGCGCACGTGCCCACATTTCCCACTAATACATTTCATTTGGAGAATGTCCGATTTCAAGTGTTTGGAATCCATCAAGGCCATGATGCGATAAACGGGCTCGTCGCGAAAAACGGATCGTTTACTCATCACCGCAGATGGGAAAATTAAGGTGTGGCGAAAACAAGGAAAAAATAATGTACATTGTCTTGGGAATTTTGGAGGGTAATAAGGACATTTCATTGAATTATGTTGTGATTTCCGAGGATGAGAGATTAGTTTACGGAGGCGGTTGGATGGATTTATAATGGGATGGTTGAGAAATAAGGATTTTGATAGTTGGATGAAGATTTGTGAAGTGAAAGCACATAAAATGACCAATCAAGTGTTTGCAAGCTTCACCGAGTTAGAGTTGGAGGTGATGGCTCGTGGTGATGATGCTCGCTTTTTCTTCAGGTGATATGAAGAGTGAATATTGCACTAAATGATACAAGTCTTAGTATCGCCTAATACTTTTATGTAGAAATACTAATACATTTTATAAGAAAAGCTAATACGTTGCGGGAGCACTACTAAAATACTCTCTAGCAAATTACTAATACTTTTTCGAGAAACTACTAATACTTTTCCGATGGACAACTAATACATTTCAGAGTATATCAATGAGAAATACTAAAACTCTTCGAGAGAACTACTAATACATTTAAGAAGAATCGCTAATACTTTTTAGAAGGACGACTAATACTTTTCGAAGGATGTTAATATATTTATGGAGAAAAATTTAATTATATTCATGGGAACTATTAATACATTTCGTAAGAATCGCTAATACTTTTAGAAGAAGGGCGACTAATACTTTCGAAGGACTATTAATACATTTCGGTTCGAGGAACTACTAATACTTTTTCGAGGAACTACTAATACTTTTTGATGGATTGCTAATACATTTTGGGAGTATATTCGGAGAAATACTAAACAAAACTCTTCAGAAATTACTAATACATTTCAAAAAGAACGCTAATACTTTTTAGAAGGACGACTAATACGTTTCAGGAGATTTGTTAATACATTTTATAATTAAAAGAGACAACTTTGTGGAAATGTATTACACGTTGCGTTCTAATGTATTAGATGTATTAAAAACATGTATTAGATTTTATAACTTCGTAGTAATTCTCTGTTTTATAATTAAAATGGACAATTTCGTGGTAAAAGATGTTTTTGACTAATACTTTTCAAAGTGTAACAACTAATACAATTGAAAATTACAAAAATTCCATTGGCGGCGGAAATTTCCAAAATGACTCGGTCGCGGGTCAAACTGTTTAATGGGCGGACCCATTAGACGGTCTCGACTAGAGTTTTGTCTTTATATATATATACACTCATATATCAAAAATTATCAAACATACAAATTCATATCTAATTCCAAATATACAACTTTGAAACTTGAAATCTAAATACATATATAAATATAATAAATAATTTCTATTATTTATGGAAAGTATGTTAATATATAAAAATAATTTTTTATATAAAATATTATTATTAGTATAATTTCATATTAAATAAATCTTATTTTCTTCTAATATAAATATATATAATGCTATGTATAAAATTTAGATACATATTTTGAGATATTTTCTTCAATTAAAAAAGCATTTTTAGTTGAATTTAACCAATTTAAATATAATTCAATATAACTATTATGAAATGGACTAAGCTCAAATAACAACTATACATTATCACAAATAGCCAAAATACATGAATATACAAATTGATGTCCAATAGTCCACATAAATAAATTTTAAAGCCCATTACAATAAAATGATGAGTAAATATTTCTTATATTTTTTGTTTATTAAGTTTTTGTTATATATATATATATATATATATATATATATGTATAGGATCAAATGTGACAGTAGAGCTTACCGTGTGGTAGTGTGGATCAATCTAATCCATTAATTTGACAAATCTAACTACCAAAGATTTTTCGAATTTTTTTGTTTTTTTATTTAATTTCACCCAATTAAGGGCATAAATGACATTTTTACACAAATCAAATCGATTACATTTGGTAACTCCCCATCACACCATTTTTTTTGGGATTTCAATTAGATTGATTCTCCTTTTCACTTGCCAATAGCTTTCTCAAAACCAAAAACTCCCAATTTTATTACTATCTTCTTCTTTTCTCTTTTTCGTTGACTAAACCTCCTCCTCCATCTCGGTTTATTTCCTTTCGAAAGTTCTTCACAAACCGGCGACAGAGACACATTCTCGCAAAGAGGGTGATTATGATTCTTCAAATAGTCGGTTAAGGTAAGTGTTTGGTTGCCTTTTCTTTCAGTTTTGGTTCAAAAATTTTGATAGTAAGGGTTTTTACTTTGCATGTTTTGCCTTTTTTTTTACCATTCAACTGTTGATTTTGGATATTTGAAGTATTTTTTAGTAAGAGATTAGACATTCTTGTTTGTTTTTTTTTTTATTTTGGAGTATCTAGGATTTGATTTTCGATTGCCCAGGCAATTTTATGGCTTCTTTTTTTTGTTTTTGGGAATATATTTGTACAAACCAGGGCATCTTTGTTGGGGGATTTTTGGGTGTAAAATTTGATAAAAACGATGTTATTGGGTGGTGTAATATTTATTTACTTAGGACATAAAAATATTGCACATTTGGCTAGAAATGGTATATAATTAGACAATAAATGGTATAAAATTAGTTATTATATGATGCATGATGTTTTTGTTGCACCTTTTTTTTTTTTTTTTTTGACTATTTTGTTGTTATGAGAGAATTGTTTTGGCACTTTTGTTTATATGTGTTTGATTGGGTGTTTTCTCTTGATATTTGCAAGCATGTGGGTGTTACCGGACAACGCGCAATGTTGAAAAATATTCCCAACTAGAGTTGCTATGTCGTGGAGGGATGCACAAAATAAAGTCCATTTGTGGGGTCCCTGTCATGCTATTCTAATGCATGATGCCGCTGATTGACAAGGCTTGTCAAATCCATATTCTCATATTCTCATCACCTACATGGGAGGAGCATTGAAGAAATGAGAATATGGATTTGACAAGCGCCGATGCCATTGAATTTGCACGATTGAGGATATTATTCTTCCATGCAATTCTAATGCATGATCTCGAACCAAGAGAAAGGTAGGGTTCTTGATTTGGCTAAAACAAATCAATGACAAGTAGAATTGACAGGGACATTTTGTGTGGTTTTTTAGATGGGTGCTCTAAAGACGTTTCTTGCGTAGTATATTTGATTAAACTATGATATCTCAATGCTAATTTAATGTCATTTTGGTGAATTATTACTAGTGAACTGATGCAAATATATTTTTATGTTTTTCGGATGTGATTATTTACGGTGTATAGTTATTGAAGAAATAGTGCATAGATCCAGCGTTGTGGTATATTTTTAGTACTTTTTGGTGTATATATGTTAGCCTCAAGCTTTTTTGTTGGAGCTCTAGCGCTTACTCGGATTGATGATTGTCCCCCACAAACCAACACGAGTCTTTTCTAGCGCACTTTGTCCTCACTCACGCCGCACTGGAAAACTTCCCAGGGGGTCACCCATCCCATGTCTACTCCAGGCCAAGCACGCTTAACCTCGAGTTTCTATGTAATGAGCACGAGAAAAGAAGATGCATATGTCGATATAGGTAGTCCAAATCATATCTTTTAAGCTATCCTTTAACTATGCAATTTAGCGCTCACGAGTTCGAACCGCAGCCGCGCCGCGCCTATTTTAAAGCCCATTTCACGCAAGATCTTTGGACCAAATCCCAACAATCCCCCAAAGACTGCCATCTTCTCGCCCTCGATTGCTTGGCAACCTCATTGTCCGCCAAACTTCCTTAGTTCTAACGCCAACTTCTTGATTCAATCATCGCATCATGCCGCCTCTCGATTTCGGCCACCCAACAACCTACACCTTCAATTCCAAATCTGTTTTACCTCGCCGGCCACTGGCAACCTACCCTTCGATTCGGGTCCATCCAAAGAACCTACACCTTCAATTCCACTGCTTTTACCCGAGTTCCGACCACACTGGCAACCTACCCTTCGCCTGGGTCCACCCAAAGAACCTACACCTTCGGTTCCAACAGATACCTTAGTTCCGGTCATCCGCAACCTACATTCAGTTCAAATGGACTAACTACCCGGCCCAAGAAATTTCATCACCAAGTGGAAGATTTAAAACCTTTCTTGCGCGTTCCCGAAATAATGTTTCAATCATTGTCCGTTTACTTGGAATGAATTCCCATCGCTTCCTCTTAACTCGAATGCACCATAGGAAAACACACGTTCAACCACAAATGGTCCAGGACCATCGCGACTTGAGTTTACCTAGAAAGAGTTTCAATTGAGAATTGAACAATAACACTGTTGGCAGGTAAGAATTCACGCCGCAAAATCATTTGATCATGCCATTTTTTCATTTTTTCTTTATACATTTTGGCATTTTCATATGATTCTTGTAAATTCTTCCATTTCGTTTAATTGAAGTAATCGGTTTTCACCGCCTCTTTTAAGTTAAAATTCAATTTCTTAATTGCCCAATAAGCTCGATGCTCAAGTTCAACCGGCAAATGGCACGCTTTACCAAACACCAATCGATATGGTGACATACCAATGGGTGTTTTATAAGCGTCGCGATAAGCCCACAAAGCATCATCGAGCTTTTGCGCCCAATCCTTTCGATTAAAACTCACCGTTTTTTCAAAAATTTGTTTCACTTCACGATTGGAAATTTTGGCTTGACCATTGGATTGAGGATGGTAACCAAGCGCAATTTTATGGCACACACCAAATTTAGCAAGAAGGTTATTAAATAATTTATTACAAAAATGCGTACCTTCATCACTTACAATAGCTCGAGGAGTACCAAACCGGGTGAAAATATGCTTGTGCAAGAATTTGAGTACTACCTTAGCATCATTCGTTGGTGTAGCAATCGCCTCAACCCACTTGGAGACGTAATCAACCGCAAGCAAAATGTACAAATTTCCATATGACGCGGGAAATGGCCCCATAAAGCCAATACCCCATACATCAAACAATTCCACTTCCATTATGTTTGTCAAAGGAAGCTCATGACGCCGTGAAATATTACCAACTCTTTGGCATCGATCACAAGTCTTTACAAAAGCATAACAATCTTTGAATAATGTTGGCCAATAAAAACCTGATTGTAATACCTTTACAAACTGTTCGGGTTGGCTCGAAATGTCCCCCGTAAGATGAGGAATTACAATATTGAAGAATCTCTCAAATTTCTTCCTTAGGAACACAACGGCGAATGATAGAATCAGCGCATCTTTTGAACAAAGAGCGGATCATCCCACAAATAAGACTTAACATCATGTAGGAATTTTTTCTTTTGGTGTGAAGTCAAGTCCGTGGCAAAACTCCTCCCGCGAGGTAATTAACAAAATCTGCGTACCAAGGTAATGATGTCTCGACAAGCATAATTTGTTCACCAGGAAATGATTCTTTTATTGGACTTTCAATCACCTCGCGGTTGCTCAAGGCGGGATAGATGGTCGGCAACCACATTTTCACTTCCTTTTTTATCCCGAATCTCATATCAAATTCTTGCAAGAGCAAAATCCATCGAATTAATCGAGGTTTTGCATCCTTTTTGGAGAAAAGATATCGGATTGCCGCATGATCCGTATAAACAATCACCTTTATACCCACCAAGTAAGCTCGAAATTTATCAAATGCAAAAACTACCGCCAACATCTCTTTTTTCTCGTGGTGGTGTAGTTTTGTTGGGCATTGTCCATGGTCCTCGCTTGCATAGTAAATTGCTTTAAAATTTTGTCTCGCCTCGACCAAGAAAGACCCACCGCATAATCACTTGCATCGCACATAAGCTCAAATGGTTGGGTCCAATCCGGTACTATCATAATAGAGTCAAACGAGTGCCTTTTTTATCTGTTCAAATGCCTCGCAAACAAGACTCATCAAAGCAAAAGATAGCATCTTTTTCAAGGAGATTACAAAGTGGTTTAATAATTTTTGAAAAATCTTTTATAAATCTCCTATAAAATCCCGCATGCCCTAAAAAGCTTCTTATGCCTTTCACATTTTAAGGTGGGGGTAGCTTTTCAATAGCCACAACTTTCGCCCCGTCAACTTCCAAACCTCGTATAAGAAATACGATGCCCAAGTACAATCCCTTCTTTGACCATAAAGTGACATTTTTCCCAATTAAGTACAAGATGAGTTTCCTCACAACGTTGCAAAACAAGAGACAAGTTATGCAAACAATGCTCAAAAGAAGTACCAAAAACAGAAAAATCATCCATAAAAATCTCCATGATTTCCTCAACCATACCATGAAAAATCGCCATCATACACCTCTGGAAAGTAGCAGGTGCATTACATAATCCAAATCGCATCCTGCGGAATGCAAAAGTACCGTATGGACATGTAAAAGTGGTCTTTTCTTGATCCTCAGGGGCAATGGCGATTTGATTGTACCCTGAATAGCCATCAAGAAAACAATAGTATTCGTGAATCGCCAACCTGTCACAAACATTTGATCAATAAAGGGGAGGAAAATGATCCTTACGAGTAGCTTTATTCAATTTCCGTAATCAATACATACTCGCCATCCTCGGTGACAGTTCGTGTAGAAATTAATTCATTGTTATCATTTTTCACAACTGTCATACCTCTCTTTTTAGGAACAACTGTGCGTTTAACTCACCCATGAACTATCGTAAATAGCATAAATGATACCGCCTTTAGCCACTTTTAAACATCATTTCTCACAACTTCTTTCATTGCGGGATTAAGTCGTCTTTGATGCTCAATAGATGGTTTATAAGATTCTTCCATTAAAATTTTGTGCATTACAATGGAAGGACTTATACCCTTCAAATCGTAAATATACTAACCCAAAGCCGACTTATGCTCACGAAGCACACGCAACAACTTATCCAATTCGAGTGAAGATAATGAAGCGTAAACAATTACCGGATAAGTTTTATCCTTTCCCAAAAATGCATATTGAAGATGTTAGGAAGTTCCTTTAGTTCTAAAGTACCTTCGAATATTTTCAATATTGGCATTTTCTAATGCTTCCTTTTGTTTTTCTTTTACAATTTCTTTAGCCTCAAGGGAAAGAATAAACTCAAGCAAATCAATATCATCACTATCTTCCTCATCATATTTCATTATTGAATTAATCAAACAATGTTCTAACAGATCTTTTAAATCTTGTTTTATAACTTCCGTTTGATCACATTGTTCGATCATATAAATAAAATGACATGTTTGAGGTTCTTCTTGAAATTTCATTGCTTTATAAATATTAAACAATACCTCATTATCATTTACCCGTAATGTTAACTCTCCTCGTTGCACGCGTCAATTAGAGCTCGTCCCATTGCTAGAAAAGGTCTTCCAAGAATTAATGGCATTTCATGATCTTCTTCCATATCCAACACCACAAAGTCCGCCGAAAAATATGAATTTATCCACTTTGATCAACACATCTTCAATCACTCCTCTTGGGTAGGTGAGTGATCTATCGGCTAATTGCAATGTGATGGTGGACGGCGTTATCTCTCCAAGGCCAAGTTTCACGAAAAAAAGGATAACGGCATAAGATTAATGCTAGCACCTAAATCACAAAGAGCCTTATTAAAATAAGAATCACCAATAGTGCAAGGGATAGTGAAACTCCCGGATCTCTTAATATTGTGGTAGATTTCTTTCCAAAATGGCCCTACATTCTTCTCGTGAGATTGACCGTCTCGTATGCCTCCAACCTTCTATTTCTCGACATGACATCCTTCATGAATTTTGCATAGTTTGGCATTTGCTCAAGTGCATCGGCAAAAGGGATGTTGATGAGAATTTTCTTGAATATTTCCAAAAACTTGGAAAATTGAGCGCCCAACGTTTTCTTTCAAATCTCTCGTGGAAAAGGAAGAGAATTTGGTAACACATTATCGAATTGGAAATTGGTTTTACCTCGGTTTTTGCATTTTCTCGATTGCTTATCAATGCCCTCTTCATTGTAGAGTGTTTCAGAGCTTGCTTCTGGTTCATTGGTGGCGTGAGTAGGCATTTTTGGTTCATCATATTCCGTTCCACTTCTCAACTTGATAGCCTTGCAATGCTCACGTGGGTTCACCTCGGTGTTACTTGGAAACGTATCAACTTTCTCATTTGTGAATTAATAGCCGTGGCCAATTGACCCACATGTGTCCCCAAATATTTGAGATGACTTTCAATTGTTGTAACCCTTGAACCCAAATTTTCTATGTTAGAATCGGCCTTGTTCATCCTTGCTCTTGTTTCTACAAGGAATGAACTAAGTAATTCTTCCAAAGATGGCTTTTGTTCTCCCACGTGTGTACTGCACTTGCTTGATTCTCGATATCCCGGGAGGTGGTTGCAATACATTTCTCGTAGCGCTATATGAGAAATTTTCATGATTGCGAAGGCCAGGATGATAATGTGTCGGCAATTGATTCCCTCTATTGTTGAAACCCGATTGTTCACATAATTCGCTTGTTCCGTATCGGGATTCACAATTTCTTGACTTATCTCCATGATCGCTTCTCCGGTTGTTGTTTTCCACCTGAATTTAGAGTAGCAATTTGCTTTGACAAGGCGGAAATTTGAGAGGCCAATGCGGACATAGTATCAAGTTCAAGAACACCAACAACTTTTCTTGGCGTAGATCTCTCGGGAAGGCCATTGATAACTATTGGCAGCCATTTCTTCTAGTAAAAGCATGGCCTCACTTGGAGTTTTAGCCATCAATGTACCTCCCGCCGCAAAGATCTATAATAGTTCTCGAATGCCCATTCATACCATTGTAAAAATATCGAACTTTTGCCAATCTGCGCACCGTGTTGTGGACACCTCCTCAATAATTCTTTGAATCGCTCCCAAGCTTCATACAAAGTGGCTCAAAGTCGAGTTGATGAAATTGAGCAATCTCACTTTTGATTGAAGTGTCTTGCTAGGTGGAAAGAATTTTGCCATGAATTTTTCAAAGTGAGATCATTCCAACTAGTGATACTTCCGGTGGGAAGGTTTGAAGCCATTGTCTAGCTTTATTACGAAGTAAAAACGGAAATAACCTCAACCGAATAGCTTCATCGGGAACCCCATTCATTTTGATAGTGTCACATATCTCGAGAAAAATAGCCGGATGAGCATTCGGTCGCTACTACGCACAACCCCAAACTGATTCTGTTGCACCATGTTTATTAGGGCCGACTTTAATTCAAAATTATTCGCA
Source organism: Rehmannia glutinosa (assembly GCA_016081115.2). NCBI lineage: Eukaryota > Viridiplantae > Streptophyta > Magnoliopsida > Lamiales > Orobanchaceae > Rehmannia > Rehmannia glutinosa. Next base: position 49,577 of record JABTTQ020002420.1, read on the forward strand.
TTGATAGGTTGGCGAACAATGCCCGAATAGTTTTGATTCGTGGTTGGTCGAAAATAGTCCCGAATGGCCCTTTCCGGTGGTGCAACAATAGGTATGCGTTCTTCATCATCACCGTTTCCTGCCATTTTTGCAAATTCAATTCTTCGTGCGGCTCTAATCTTTCAAGTGTTCTTTCAATTTCTGGATCAAATAAGATTAAATTAGCACTTTTATTTTTTCGCATCAACAAGAGAATGCAAAAATGACAATAACCCTATTGTAACAAAAAAAACCAATCTAAATTAAAGTAAAACTACCAAGTAATAATATTAGCGCAAATAAGATGAATTATTCCCCGGCAACGGCGCCAAAAACTTGTTAGAGATTTTTCTAACCGCAAGTCTACGGTGTCAAGTTTTAATATAGAGAAGTAAGGTTGTCGAAT